>BMAU01020547.1:600000-777742 GCA_019973935.1 Trichonephila clavipes | reverse complement strand
GTTGAGGAAGCATGTAGTAGTAGATAAAATTATTTTTATTTTATATTTATATCCTAACAATCTCCAACGTTCAAAATAACTTGCCAAGTTGACAACCCCGATTTCGCATGTCATATATTTGCGGAATTGTGAGTGATGTCTTCGTTTCAGATAATGTCGCCAATAGGTTGCGTTTATATGTAAGTACCCTATTTTTTCAAATTATGCTTTTGCATTTATAGAGTTAGTTCAATTCCCTTTTTTATGTCAGTTAATGTTAGTATTGTACTTCATTTTTCAATTTATTTTTATGCTCGGGATATATATACTTTGGATAATTTTTTATTTAGTATTTACGCATTGCACAATCGCCACAGTTCAAGACAACTTGCCACTTTGGCAATCCCAACTTTGTATGCAATGAATTGGCAATCATGTGCTTCATTTTTGTATTATATCACCAATAGGTTGCGATAATACATAAGTACCTTTAATTTTGTTCATTACTATAACATTAGACGGGCCACAACATACCAATTTGGGGTGATTTCAAAATCATGCCAAAAATGAGTATGTTGAAAAGCTTATATAGTAGTAAGATAAATTATTTTTGTTACTTATGTACTATCCTAATAATCTCCAACGTTCAAAATAACTTGCCAAGTTGACAACCCCGATTTCGCATGTCATATATTTGCGGAATTGTGAGTGATGTGCTTCGTTTCAGATAATGTCGCCAATAGGTTGCGGTTATATGTAAAGTACCATATTTTTCAAATTATGCTTTTGCATTGATAGAGTTAATTCAGTTCTTTTTTATGTCAGTTAATGTTAGTATTGTACTTAATTTTTCAATTTATTTTTATGCTCGGGATATATATGCTTCGGATAATTTTTTTTATTTATTACTTACGTATTATTGCACAGTCGCCACACGTTCAAGACAACTCATCACTTTGGCAATCCCAACTTTTGTATGCGTTAAATTGGCAAACATGTGCTTCATTTTGTGTAATGTCACCAATAGGTTGCGGTAATACATAAGTACCTTTAATTTGTTCATTACTATAACATTAGATGGGCCACAACATACCAATTTGGGGTGATTTCAAAATCATGCCAAAATGAGTATGTTGAGGAAGCATGTAGTAGTAAGATAAATTATTTTTGTTACTTATGTACTATCCTAACAATCTCCAACGTACAAAATAACTTGCCAAGTTGGCAACCCCGATTTCGCATGTCATATATATGCAGAATTGTGAGTCATGTGCTTCGTTTCATATAATGTCGCAAATAGGTTGCGTTTATATGTAAGTACCCTATTTTTTCAAATTATGCTTTTGCATTTATAGAGTTAGTTCAATTCCTTTTATGTCAGTTAATGTTAGTATTGTACTTCATTTTTCAATTTATTTTTATGCTCGGGATATATATACTTTGGATAATTTTTTTATTTAGTATTTACGCATTGCACAATCGCCACAGTTCAAGACAACTTGCCACTTTGGCAATCCCAACTTTATATGCAATGAATTGGCAATCATGTGCTTCATTTTGTATTATATCACCAATAGGTTGCGATAATACATAAGTACCTTTAATTTTGTTCATTACTATAACATTAGACGGGCCACAACATACCAATTTGGGGTGATTTCAAAATCATGCCAAAAATGAGTATGTTGAGGAAGCATGTAGTAGTAAGATAAATTATTTTTGTTACTTATGTACTATCCTAACAATCTCCAACGTTCAAAATAACTTGCCAAGTTGACAACCCCGATTTCGCATGTCATATATTTGCGGAATTGTGAGTGATGTGCTTCGTTTCAGATAATGTCGCCAATAGGTTGCGGTTATATGTAAGTACCCTATTTTTTCAAATTATGCTTTTGCATTTATAGAGTTAGTTCAATTCCTTTTATGTCAGTTAATGTTAGTATTGTACTTCATTTTTCAATTTATTTTTATGCTCGGGATATATATACTTTGGATAATTTTTTTATTTAGTATTTACGCATTGCACAATCGCCACAGTTCAAGACAACTTGCCACTTTGGCAATCCCAACTTTGTATGCAATGAATTGGCAATCATGTGCTTCATTTTGTATTATGTCACCAATAGGTTGCGATAATACATAAGTACCTTTAATTTTGTTCATTACTATAACATTAGACGGGCCACAACATACCAATTTGGGGTGATTTCAAAATCATGCCAAAAATGAGTATGTTGAGGAAGCATGTAGTAGTAAGATAAATTATTTTTGTTACTTATGTACTATCCTAACAATCTCCAACGTTCAAAATAACTTGCCAAGTTGACAACCCCGATTTCGCATGTCATATATTTGCGGAATTGTGAGTGATGTGCTTCGTTTCAGATAATGTCGCCAATAGGTTGCGGTTATATGTAAGTACCATATTTTTTCAAATTATGCTTTTGCATTGATAGAGTTAGTTCAGTTCTTTTTATGTCAGTTAATGTTAGTAGTGTACTTAATTTTTCAATTTATTTTTATGCTCGGGATATATATACTTCGGATAATTTTTTTATTTATTACTTACGTATTATTGCACAGTCGCCAACGTTCAAGACAACTCGCCACTTTGGCAATCCCAACTTTGTATGCGTTAAATTGGCAAACATGTGCTTCATTTTGTGTAATGTCACCAATAGGTTGCGGTAATACATAAGTACCTTTAATTTTGTTCATTACTATAACATTAGATGGGCCACAACATACCAATTTGGGGTGATTTCAAAATCATGCCAAAAATGAGTATGTTGAGGAAGCATGTAGTAGTAAGATAAATTATTTTTGTTACTTATGTACTATCCTAACAATCTCCAACGTTCAAAATAACTTGCCAAGTTGACAACCCCGATTTCGCATGTCATATATTTGCGGAATTGTGAGTGATGTGCTTCGTTTCAGATAATGTCGCCAATAGGTTGCGTTTATATGTAAGTACCCTATTTTTTCAAATTATGCTTTTGCATTTATAGAGTTAGTTCAATTCCTTTTATGTCAGTTAATGTTAGTATTGTACTTCATTTTTCAATTTATTTTTATGCTCGGGATATATGTACTTTGGATAATTTTTTTATTTAGTATTTACGCATTGCACAATCGCCACAGTTCAAGACAACTTGCCACTTTGGCAATCCCAACTTTGTATGCAATGAATTGGCAATCATGTGCTTCATTTTGTATTATGTCACCAATAGGTTGCGATAATACATAAGTACCTTTAATTTTGTTCATTACTATAACATTAGACGGGCCACAACATACCAATTTGGGGTGATTTCAAAATCATGCCAAAAATGAGTATGTTGAGGAAGCATGTAGTAGTAAGATAAATTATTTTTGTTACTTATGTACTATCCTAACAATCTCCAACGTTCAAAATAACTTGCCAAGTTGACAACCCCGATTTCGCATGTCATATATTTGCGGAATTGTGAGTGATGTGCTTCGTTTCAGATAATGTCGCCAATAGGTTGCGGTTATATGTAAGTACCATATTTTTTCAAATTATGCTTTTGCATTGATAGAGTTAGTTCAGTTCTTTTTATGTCAGTTAATGTTAGTAGTGTACTTAATTTTTCAATTTATTTTTATGCTCGGGATATATATACTTTGGATAATTTTTTTATTTAGTATTTACGCATTGCACAATCGCCACAGTTCAAGACAACTTGCCACTTTGGCAATCCCAACTTTGTATGCAATGAATTGGCAATCATGTGCTTCATTTTGTATTATGTCACCAATAGGTTGCGATAATACATAAGTACCTTTAATTTTGTTCATTACTATAACATTAGACGGGCCACAACATACCAATTTGGGGTGATTTCAAAATCATGCCAAAAATGAGTATGTTGAGGAAGCATTAGTAGTAAGATAAATTATTTTTGTTACTTATGTACTATCCTAACAATCTCCAACGTTCAAAATAACTTGCCAAGTTGACAACCCCGATTTCGCATGTCATATATTTGCGGAATTGTGAGTGATGTGCTTCGTTTCAGATAATGTCGCCAATAGGTTGCGGTTATATGTAAGTACCATATTTTTCAAATTATGCTTTTGCATTGATAGAGTTAGTTCAGTTCTTTTTATGTCAGTTAATGTTAGTAGTGTACTTAATTTTTCAATTTATTTTTATGCTCGGGATATATATACTTCGGATAATTTTTTTATTTATTACTTACGTATTATTGCACAGTCGCCAACGTTCAAGACAACTCGCCACTTTGGCAATCCCAACTTTGTATGCGTTAAATTGGCAAACATGTGCTTCATTTTGTGTAATGTCACCAATAGGTTGCGGTAATACATAAGTACCTTTAATTCTGTGCATTACTATAACATAATACTGGCCACAACACCAATTTGGCGTGATTTTAAAATCATGCCAAAAATGAGTAGCCTACCAATATGAAATTATTATGAGTATTATCTTAGCCTGTTTTATCTTTCCCTCCACTAATCCTTAATTAATTCAATATATAATTTTTGTTTTTTTATATTTTAGTACTTAATTTTTTTTTTGGCGATTATGTACTGGAAATATTTTTTTACACATTGCTATGTCTTTCGCAAAATTAATCAGTGGTATTTTCCTTAAATATGTTTTTTATCTGTTTTTGACAATTTTATAATTTTGTTTAAAGTGTGTCTGAAAGGCAAATAGCAAACTAAATATTTTACAGTATATTGATACGACGCTGATTTAAACTTATTTAATTAATTTTTTCCAAATACTGATTTCGTATTTTCCCAGGTTCGTAAGATACATCGCATCATGGCTTAAGTTAAAAATTAAACACTAAATCTCTAAAGACAAAAAAACAGAACTCTAAATTAAAAAGGCCGGTTCTTAAAATAACAATTTATTTTAATTAACATAATTAAATTTGAGTAAATGTACAATATGCTGCATAACTAAATTGAGATTCTACTTAGCTTTTGAGAAGGAGTCGAGTTGGAGGGAGTGGGACATGGTCGCTGCTCGAAGTCCCGCGGAGTCTAGTTAAAGGCCTGGATCTGATTAGTTTGCCTCTCTGTGTCCAAGTGTGAGTGTCAGTCGAAATCGGGGTGCATCCCGTTTTATTTGGCGTCCTCTTCACTGCCAAATGCTAGAGCGGACTCTTTACTTTGTCCGCTTAATTTTCTCTCATTGGTCCGGAACCAGCGCAGAGATACAGCGCAAAGGTCGTTGCCTTTTTGTTGTCTTGTTTTCGAGTGGGAAAATTCTCTGACGCTCCCCAATTATTTATGGGTGTAATGAACCTTAAAGGCGTGAGAACGTAAGCACCCTTTGCTAAAACGTTCGCCCTCAGAGGTGGGGCAAGAAAACACATTCCACAAAAATCCGTTTCCTATAAACAGGGCAAATATAAAAACTGCAATTGTAACTTGGGGACCGGCGACCTCCCATCACTCCTCCCCTCTCTCAAATGCACAGCACACAAAAAAAATTACAATCATCACAAGAAGAGAGTTCAGTGGTCGTATATGTGGCCACTCCGCCAAAGAAGTCTGCAGCTCGTCCGTGATGAGGGATTTCCTTCTCCCTGTAGACTCCGGCGTCACTGATGCATCTACACTGCCATGGGTGTTGGTTGCTCCGGCGATTCAACATCTCCAAAGAAATCTGCTAAACTGTAAAAAAATTTGTCTCCTAGGGAAACCATATTAGTCATGAAACCAAAATTATTTTAAAAAGAAAAACCTGGCCCCATTTGACCTCCGTCGTAGACTCCAAGCACCAACCTTCCACTCCCATCACCTCTCATAACTTAAAATAAAATGTAAAAAAAAAAATTATAAGCAATTTCCAAAATTCGGCCCCAATTCCGTTAGCGGTAAGAGGGAATAACAAATTAACTATCAACAACTACAATTAAGTTCATGTACGAAGAAAAAAAAATTGCTGAATGGGTCACCCAAACAATTCACGAAGACATCATACACAAAATGACAAATTGAAATAATTGAATAATCACAAAGAATCGTGTGCCACTAAATAATAAAAAATTAAGACGAGTAACACATAATAAATTCAAAAATTGCATATCTAAAAACTGCGCTACTCACAATAACCACACATATGAGTATCGAACAAAACATTTTGATAAGAAATAAGTACTAGTGAAAACATCTATATACAATTCAAACGTGGCACCCAGAAACAGACACCTCATAATCGTTTAACATCGAAATCCTGACACGACTAATGTGAAATGCATGTTCCAGAGCACCAAAAAAAAATTACTAATTTAACCCTCAACATACTCAAAGCAAAAGAAATTGCAATGGTTTACTAAGAGCATTGATAACAATATTTAATAAAATGAATTAATTTAAAGTATATATATAAAAATTTAGAAATTGAGAGAAACGATGGGTGTGCATAGGTGAGAAAAAAAAATAAATTTTTTTATAACCTCCGAGAATGCTTAATAGCCTAAGAAATTTAAAAAAAATTCACTGCAAGCATTGGTTACAAATGAAAGTTTAAAAAAAATTAATGTAATTAATTCAGATTTGCAAATTAAAAATCTATAAACTAACGAATAGCATAAACGGTAAAAATAAATTTATAACCTCTAAGAATGCTGAGTAGCCTAAGGAATTTAAAAAATTCACTACAAGCATTGGTTAAAATTTGAATTTAAGGAAAAAAAATACAGTAATTAAATTTAGAATCGCAAATTATGAGTGTGCATTTGATCAGGATGCACCCAAAATGTTTCACTATACGTGCAACCTATATACAAAAAAAAAAAACAACTAAGATCTTCCCTTATTCCTAAATGCCTTAGCCTCAAAGATCATTCATATCCTGTATCTCAATAACACAAACTAAACCCATCTGCCACTTCAAAACAAGTAATCGACTTCTCCACAATACCATTAACTAAAACCCATCTATGCTCATCGGCTTATGTACACAAAATCTCACATAATCCTCAACCCGAACTATCCTAGATTCATCTCAAAACATTCTTAAATATACCACACAATCATTAATTCAACTTATCTATGTTCATCAACTTAATTACTCGAAATCGTACAAAATCCTGAACTCAAATTACCTTCTCTACATCAAAACAACTTTCTCAAATATACCGTATAATTATTACAACTCAATTTCCCATTTCCCAAAATCCTTAACTGAAAATAACCTTCTCTACATCAAACAACTTTCTCAAATAAACCGTATAAATATTTCAACTCAATCTTCTTTTGCCCCAAAATCCTTAATTCAAAATAACCATCTCTACTTCCAAAAAAAAAACTTGGTATCTGACCCCGGAAAAAAAAACGTTCTCGAATATACCGTATCCTCACAACTGAATTTTCCATTTCCAAAATCCTAATCTCAACTTATCCAACTCATTCAACAATACTAAATATTACGAAAGAAAAGCCGTTGCGTCTAGGAGAAAAAAAACTTTAAGCATCGACCACCTACGACAGAAAGTAACAACAGGAAACAACAAGGGGGGATAAAAAACGAAGACCCCATAGGAAAAAAACATTTTGCTGAGTTTCTTATCTCTGTTGCGAAAGCAGGGGGCGCGAAAGGGAAAATTCGAAAAGGAGTGACCAACTAGCAAAATTCCAACCAACAACCAGAGTCCCACCCTTGGGCGGAGTCACCTACGGTGGGGGGGGAGAATACCGACGAAAAGGATGCGGACGAAAAGCTCTCCCACGAAGTTTCCAAAATGAAAGGACAGCGACTAGCGTGAGAGATGGGTTGTTTTCCTTACACTTTAATATCCCAAAATTCCAAGTACTACATCAAAATTCTCCTCCTTTGTCAATACCAAACTCAAAGCTAACACGACTACGCATACACTAACATAAAATTTAACAACACCATTATCTGACTAAAAAAAACTTATTTCCAAATAACAATGCAGAACTACCATTAAAATCCAAAACCCTAAAGAAAAATAAATCAACATCAACACTCAATTCAATAATCTACCTGTGATACGTTGTGGTAAAATGTATAATGTTGTTGCCGTTTTCCCAACAGAGAGACGTATTCTTAAAAACAGCACTTTTATTCGATATAAACATGTAAATTTTAAAATTAATTTACCCACGCGGGTAATGTTTATAAATGGCCTCCGACCTAACGCGCCGGTGCCGAGAGACTCTCTCTTATATAAAAAAACACATTCTTACCGGAGGGGAGCACAGTGCGCCTCCTGGTGAAGGGAGGAAACACTACACCCCCCACACAAGTTTGATGTGTCACACATGATACTCAATCTGATCATAAAGCATAAAATAATATACATTCATATTTTACACTAAAATACAAGTAATTAGCATTACCTCACACTTTAAAAAATATGAAAAATAAGTATACATAACAAATTACGCAAAACTAAATTAAGAATACAATTTTGATATGATTAATTATACCATAATAATAAAGAAAATTGAAATTTAAGGAATTCACATAATAAACATTAATATAAAAAAAAACTGTTACTCGAAAAGAAACACTAGCATTTTTAAATGTAAATAGACACACAAATAATATAATGAGATACACAAAATAAGATAAAGAAAATAATTATTCACTAAATCCAAAATTTTCTTTTTAAAATTGAAAAGCACATTTGTTACACTAATCGTGAGAGTGCATCAGCATGAGACATTTTCACACCAGGACAATGTTTGATTGTCACATTGAACTTTGTAGAGCAAAAGCCCATCGTTGTAGCCTCGCAGATTGTGGTGCACTTTTTTGTTAAGTAGGGTAAAGGATTATGATCAGTATAAAATTCAATTTCAGTCCCAAATACCCATACTTCAAACTTTTTTAAGCTCCACACAATCGCAAATGCCTCTCGTTCAATAGTTGACCATGACTGTTGGGTCTTACTTAATTTTTGACTTGCATAAGCAATTGGGTAACACTTATCACCACATTTTTGTGACAGGCAAGCAGCTATGCCAATTTGCGATGCATCTGAATGAATGGTATACGGTTTATCAGGAACTGGAGAGTACAGCGAAGGTGCTTCCACTAAAGCCTTTTTAGAAGATGAAATGAGGAATCATGTTTCTCAGTCCATGGGATGGAATCAGGTACTCTCTTTTTGGTGAGTTCCGTCAATGGATACACAAGTTCAGAATATTTAGGAATATACTCACGATAGTAATTACACAGTCCAAGTACGCTACGAAGCTCCTTCTTCGTTTTAGGCACTGGTAAGTTGTTGATAACTGCAGTCTTTTCGGGATCTGGTTCGTGCTTACCAGAACCGATAATATGACCCAAATATTTAATTTGAGTTTTCCAAAGGCACACTTTTTGAGATTCACAGTGAAATTTAACTCTGAAAGTTTCGTTAAAATAGTATCCAGATGAGGAAGATGTTCTTCCCAATTTTTGGAGAAGATTGCAATGTCGTCGATGTAGGCACGTGAAAATTCTCTGCAACACGATAATGCTTTGCTCAGTTCACGCTGAAATGTGGCAGAGGCATTTTTCAAACCAAAACTCATCACCTTGAAACGGTACTGTTGCCGATGAGTCTTGAAAGATGTAAGATTTTTGCTGTCTTCAGCCATGGGTATAGCCCAATACCCCTTCAAGAGATCTAACGTTGTGATGATATTGGCTCTTCCAATAGAATGTATGAGCTCCACTGCATCTTCCATCGGAAAATCATCAGACACACTCTCCGAGTTCAGAGCTCTGAAGTCAACGCAAAGTCGTAGGGTACCATCTTTCTTGTTAACGCAAACAATTGGATAGGCTATTTCTGCGTCAGATTCTTCAATTAAATCAAGTCGCAAAAGCTCCTCTATCTGCTCATCAACTTTAATCTTCAAGGACTCTGGTATGCGATATATATATATATACGAACGGCTTTTTACGTTCAATGTTCGGCTTTAGGCGAATTCGATGAGTCCCTACTTTGGCTATTTTCACATCACTTGTGAATAGTGTTTGGTGTTTTAGAACAATCGCTAGCACTTGTTCCCTCTCACTCTCCTTCAGATGATTCAGATTGATTTCATGTAGAACTCTTTCAGATGTGGACCTCGATAAATTAGGAGTGGGATGGATTTCTCCGAATTCGTGGTCACCTTCAAAAATGACCCCAACTGCAAGTGTACGAGGATGATACTTCCTGATCTTATTCACGTGAACATGTCTTACAGTTCCATCGGGCAGTTTAACTTTATATGAATGGGGTGGATGGTGTTGAATTATCTCTCCAGGTCCAGTCCATCTCGCATAGATCTTATTACTAGAATCTGGTATCAGCAAAACAACTTGTTCTCCGATGCTAAAATTCTTCACAGATGACCTCTTGTTGAAGTAATCTCCATAAGCCTTTTGTTTCTGAGCAGCAGTTAAAGAGGCACTCTCAGCAGCCTTTTCCATAATTATCTTCATTTCCTGAAGGTAATCAGCAGCTGACTGGGAAATGTTCGTCGGAAGATGTATTTCGCCTGCCCAGGATGATTTAAGAATGGCTAACGGCCCTCGAGCTTCTCTGCCATACAGTAACCTAAATGGTGATACACCAGTGGTAGTGTTCGGTACTTCACGGTATGCAAACAACAAAAAGGTAATTGTCGATCCCAGCTTCGTGGATCTTCACGAATAACGTGATGAATCATGTCCTTCAATACCTTATTCCATCTTTCAACTAGTCCGTTGCTGGCCGGGTAGCCAGGACAGGAAAACCTAGGACTAGATCCAATCCTTTTCGTAAATTCTTGGGTTAAAGCCGACTTGAAGTTTGTGCCTTGATCACTGGCAATTACACTCGGAATTCCAGTCCTCGAAAATATTTGTAATAGAGAGTCACATGCATTTTTGGCTGTTAGGGATCTAAGTGGTACTGCTTCAGGCCAACGTGTATGTTGATCCATCATACAAAAAGAACGTATTTATGCCCTCTACCAGATGGCGGTTGAATAGGTCCGATCACGTCTATATTAACAATCTCAAAGGGAAGTTCAGGACGGACAATAGGTGTAATGGGAGCTCTATCTCCAATTTTCTCAGGCTTCCGAAGCTGACACCCTTTGCATGTCTGGACGAATTCAGCAATTTCGCCAGACATATTTGGCCAAAAGAAATTATATTTTATCCTCTCTTTTGTTTTCTTAACCCCCATATGACCTCCAAAAACTGACTCATGGGCTAGTTTCATTACCTTATCTATTCTGCAACGCGGTAAAACTAATTGCATAACTGGTTCATTTAGAATTTTATCCCTGTGATAAATTAATCCATCAATTAATAAAAAATTTCCTTTGTTTAATTTTAACTCTTCACGAACCGTTTTAAGAGAATCACAAGTATTCTGCTCATCTTTCATTTTAGTGTAATCCGAATTAAAATTTATGTTATCTGAGTCACTCTCAACATAAAATATATCTTTCCCACACTCTGCTTCATTTTCATCATTTGAAAACGCAGTAGAACTATCAGCCGATTCGGCAAAAATCTCATTTTCCTTTTTATTATTTTTGTCATTTATTGAACACAAAGACTCATATAAAGCAGGAGGTATTAAAGCATCAGCATTTAATTTATCTGTGATCGCTACCAAGCAATCCATTGGATGATTCAAAGAATTATTATCGAGAGCTATAGCGGTTTTAATTAGTTTTGCTTCTACATTTTCTCCGAATGCAGAGCTTAAAGTAATTTTTCCGAATTCATCATTAGAACTATCTGGAAAGGTATCGGAATTGCATATAAAAATCTGGGTTCCGCTATCCAAAACACTATTTATTGCTTTCCCGTTAATATAAACAATTACATATTTCAAAGGCTCAAGGTCAACTTTCGGTTGTACATATTGCACTTGAGAAGTCTCTTTTTTCTCATTTTTTAATTTACAATACTTTCTATTACAATCTCGAGCTAAATGGTTTTCACCGCAAATGTAGCATTCTATTTTTTTTATTTAACCTACTTTGTTTTGAGTTAATAAATTTGTTTTCTTTCGAATTGAGATTTATTACTTCCCGTCTCGCGTTAGGAGGGATATATTTAAAATCCTTGCGTGAGTCATTCTGATTATGACATGCTCTATGTGTAAACTCCGAAAATGATTTTCCTTCACAAGCATAAAACATGTCACACTCTTTTCCCATTTCACTTGGTTTGAACCAATTTTGCTCCTGTTTTATATTTATATGAACGGCAGTTTCATTATCTAATGTTTCATATAGTTTATCGCTAACAATTAACTCCTTTAAAGAATTAAAATCATTTACATTTCTCAAATTACAGTATTGATCCCAATTCGTTAACAAACGAGATGCCAACTGAACATGCCTTTCATTTGGCATTCGTTTCGCTTTTTGAAAATTTTGCAAGCAAATTAAAGGTGTTGGCTCAAATTCTCTTAGAACTAAACTTTTTAATTTATTATAGTCGCTTATTTCTTCATCTTTTACATAAACCAAAATATTTTCGGCCTTTTCTCCTAGCAAATTTAAAAGAATCTCTCCTTTAAATTCATCCGGCACATTTTTGGTTTTAAATGAACGTTCTAAAGAAGAGAAAAATAAATTCCACCGCTCTTGTTTTTTAGGAATCGGCAGAGTTAAAGTACGAACACTTAGAATAAAATTTTCTATCGAAGTTTGCTTTGTTTCGGGATTTGTACGCTGCAACTCATTGCTATCCCTTTGACTTTCCAATTTTGCCCTTTCTAAATTTATTTTTCCCAATTCTATTTCCAGTTTAACTTTTTCCAGATTTATTCTTTCAAACTCAAGCTGCGATTCTGCCGTTACACGCGCTTGCTCTTCCTTTGATTTTCTGTCCGAAATAATAGAATCTAAATAGTCATCAATAAACTCTTTATTGTTTTTATATTTGTCTCTATCTAAAATTAAATTTTTCAAATCTATCACTCTCATTTCTGGGGTTATTTCCTCACCCAATTCATCCGCAACTAAAATTAATTCCTCCTTTCTAGCTCCCCGAAACATGACTAGAATTATACTAAATGAATTAATTAACCCAGAAATTTTAGAAAAGAAAAAAAAAACCTTGCTGAATTCGCTCAAAACGATAAAAAAGGGTTTTGCCTACCTCGTGGTTCCTTTTGATGTCTTGACTCCCTCAGGCGTTCTAGATCCTGTCGTGATGCGCCAATGTGATACGTTGTGGTAAAATGTATAATGTTGTTGCCGTTTTCCCAACAGAGAGACGTATTCTTAAAAACAGCACTTTTATTCGATATAAACATGTAAATTTTAAAATTAATTTACCCACGCGGGTAATGTTTATAAATGGCCTCCGACCTAACGCGCCGGTGCCGAGAGACTCTCTCTTATATAAAAAAAAACACATTCTTACCGGAGGGGAGCACAGTGCGCCTCCTGGTGAAGGGAGGAAACACTACACTACCCAAGCGCTACCATTAATCAAAACAAGAGTTAACCTAAATCAACAAAAATACTATATCAACATCAACCAAAACATTAAATTCCTAGTACAGTTTAGCACACAACCGAGACAAAACTATTGACTGCACATTAAGTTAACCAAACCACAATTTAACTAGAGCCCTAAGCAAACAAAATTCCAAATCTATAGCAAAACAAACAACACAAAAATTAAATGAGCATTGAAACACCTAACCGAAACACTAGAAAATTTTAAATTAAAATTAGCAATCATATGACAGAACAAAACAACATGAGCAAAACAAAGTTAAGTTTCAACATAATTTCTTAGGGAAAATATTCAAACAACCATCTCTATCCATATCTTAACAAGCATAAATTCCAATGATATCATTATTTAGTAATACAGCCACTTGAAATTAATACACCAACACAACTTATCAATAAAATTACTTCTGACAAAATACCGTTACCAAAAAAAAAATTAACATTGTATGCCAACTCAAAATTTAACACGAAAAGTACACAGTTATACAATCAAATCAGCATGAACTAACTTATTCAATAAAGGAACCTTTTTTTATGAAAAAATTATTTAAAATACTAGATAATAACCGCAAAACAAAATTGTTCAATAAAATAAAAAATGTCAAATATGTATGTATAGTAACAACATTCAAATTTCATGACAGGTGTCCAAGGACCCCAAAATTTGATTTTTTTTTTGCAAACATAAATTAAAGCTTAAAATTTATAAAATTAAAATTGACGTGCATACATAATCACAAAGCAAAATTAAATAACAATCCTATTACAAACAACAAATCTTATATATTGCATAAAACACATAGCATCAAAAAATATTTTATCTAGAGCTAAAATTGATATTAACCACATACAATATTATGTCATTTAAGCATCAAATCAAGACATGAAACAACTGCATAAAAATTTTGAGCTAGAATTCATTAAAAAAAAACTAAGTACAAAATTTGATCTCACTAAAACATCAAACATGACATAAAAACAAGGTGCAACAATGAGACAGGTACCATTCTATGTGTGTGCTCTCGAAGTGACAAAGCGTAAAAATTGTAAAAAAAATTTTCAGTTTCCTTCAAAAAAAAATTTAGCGCGGTAAGTGCATTAATGAGCCGAATTGCCTGCACGGGCCCTTAAATTATACCGTGTGAACTTGGAACAATACCCTTAACCTCCGTCTCGTCTGGTTGCAAATCATCTAAATTATTTAAGTGCAAATATGAGAATCTTTTAATAAATGGAATCATCCGATTGACATGTGTGTTAAATCTCTTTCTCAATTGTTCTACATGTTGAACCCTATAATTGACATTAGAAAAACGCTCTATTACTCTGTAAGGACCTTCAAACTTAGGTCTGAGTTTTGGAGATAAATTAGATTTAATATTAGGCGTCTTAATGAAACACAAAGACCCGATTTTGTAATCATAATGATGTTGCTTTGTCGCTCTCGTACTCAAATCGACATGCGATGCCTCCTGATCTTTTAGATTATTTAAAACTTTATTAAAAATTTGCTCCAAAGACGGTAAAAGTTTCTCCACATATTCATACTTATTTTGTGGTGTGTCGGAGTTTTTCTCGTACGTGTAAGATAATCGAATATCCCTGCCATGTTCTAGGAAGAAAGGCGATGTGTATGTAGCTTCATGAATCGCTGAGTTTAATGCTAACATGGAGAGCGGGAGTTGCTCATCCCAGTCATTTGTGTTTTGCAAAATTGATGCCAGGATATTGGCTAGCGATTGATTGGGTTTCTCTACCCTCCCGTTGACGTGAGCGGAATAACTTGATATGTGCCTTTTATGAATGCCCATAACTCTGCAAAATTCAACAAATTCAGAACTCTTGAAATATGTAGCATTATCTATAACTAATTTATGTGGGCAACCCCTGCGAACAATGTAATTATCGAAGAAAGCTTTAGAAATCGTACTCGACTTAATATCAGGAAGTGGAACAATATGAATGTATTTTGTGAATGCGTCTATCATAGATAAAACATAGCTATATATATATATATATATATATATATATATATATATATATATATATATATATATATATATATATATATATATATATATATATATATATATATTACCCTTAGGCGTGGTTTTTAAAGGACCGAAAATATCAATATGACACGTTTCTCCCGGTTCCTGACTTTGTTCTACTGGCTGATGAGGTGCTGGCGGAATTTTGAAGGCGGTTTTTCGAGATAAACATACAGTGCAAGAACGAACAAAATTTTTAGTATCTTTGTACATATTCTGCCAAAAGAAGTTTTCGCTGAGTCGATGATATGTTTTAAAAAATTTAAGATGCCCTCCATATTCTGAATGGACAGATTCGAGAATTTTAGCTTTAAGACAATGTGGAATGCAAACTTGCTTTCTAGTGGTGTTAGACCTGGGTGATCTGGAGGGGCGCTTGGACAAATGACATAACAAACCTTCCCCATTAATAAAATAGTTGCTGACTTCTGGGCTAACGTCATTTTGATCAATTTTTTGTATAATAGTACTTAAAACAGAATCTTCATGTTGCATTTTAATAAGATCTTTAGAGTCAGGTAAAGCTATTGTGATGTTGTTAATACAACGGGAAAGACGATCTGCGACTGAATTTAAGGAGCCCCTGATGTAGTGTATATCGTAATTAAATTCTTCTAGAGCCAATTTCCAACGCAAAATTTTAGAAGAGGGATTTTTATTAGAAAGAAATCCTGCAAGAGGCTTATGATCAGTAAAAACCTTAAATTTCCTACCCAACAAGAAAGGTCTAAAAAAACTTAATGCTGTATATATCGCGAAAAACTCCAAAACCGTTGCGTTATATTTAGATTGTGAGGGATTTGATTTCTTTGAAAAAAATATAAAGGTTTGACTTCAGAGTTAGGATATTTTTGTTCTAAAACTGCCCCTATGCCGCGAGATGAAGCGTCCGTTGTTATTTGTAACTCTGCGTTCGGATCAGGTAGTGCCAAGACCGGTGGGTTCAATATGGCTTTCTTAATATCATCGAATGCCTCCTGCGTTTCAGATGTCCACTCAAATGGAGTGTCTTTTCTCAATAGATTCGTTAATGGAAGTGCTCGTTTTGCGAAATTTTTAATATATCTCCTATAAAAATTACAACACCCTAAGAAAGATTTAATTTGCTTTTGATCCGTTGGAACTGGAAACTCGTTAATTGAAACGGACTTATCTTTATCTAGAAGAATACCTTCCGGCGTTACTACAAACCCCAAAAATTTACAACTCTTTGTTAAAAATTGACATTTACTCGGATTAAATTTTAAATGAATTCTTTCAAAGCGTTCAAAAACCTTACCCAGTAGTTCAAAATATTCATCTATAGTTTTAGTAAATAAAATAATGTCGTCTATATAAACCAAGGCTCCGTTGTGTAATAAATCTCCAAGGACCTCCTGCGCAATTGACTGAAAAGCTTTAGGCGAGTTTTTTAAACCGAAACATAGTCTATTAAATTCGTATTTGTCACCGTCGGGAGTAGAGAATGCCGTCTTATGCCTGTCTGCAAAGTGTAGTGGAATTTGATTAAATGCTGACTTCATGTCTAAAGCCGAAAAATAGTTTGAACCCGAAATTTCATGCAAAATGTCGTCCAATGTTGGAATAATGAAGTCTTGAGTCAAAGTTATTTCGTTAAGTTTCCGAAAATCTAAAACAAGGCGCCATTTTTCTTTTTGTTTGACAAACAAGGCCGGAGTATTGTACTGAGAATTAGATTTCGAAATAATCCCTGCCTTCTCTAAATCTGCAATCTGACGTCTAAATTCATTTCTTAAATTAAATGGAATCTTGTAAATCGGACATTTAATGGGATAGTCATGCTGTAGACTGCAGATAATTCTACCGTAGAGCGAGCGAAAGCACTTTTGTGCGAAACTAAAAGTTGAAATAATCTGTTTTTTATTTTGCTGTCCAAACCTGAAAGGTTAAAATCCTTCTCCGTGAGTGGGGGTAAAATATCTTGAGAAACGGGAAAATCGGAGGAAAAGTCTTCATAATTATTGACAGTAATTATTTTCATGTTTTTGTTCAGGGTGATTATGTTCTCAGAATCGTTTCTAATTTCTAGAATGGTGTCATTTGTTTGTGGATCAATATTAATTTGCGAAGTAGTCAAATGAATGTTTTTTGTTTTTAACTTTGCTGAACTCTGAATATTAGCCGAAGACATCGAATTAGGTAATGTTGCAACATGGATACGAACATTTGTGACCGAATGGGGACCCACACACATTTTGTGTTTTAAAAATCCATGGATAAAGTTACTCTGAACGACACGCTGAGGGAGCGAATAATGGATAAGCGGAATTGAAAATTTATTAATTAATAAACGGATTTTTACCCATATCTAAGACTGCATTCCATAATTTCAGAAAATCGTATCCCAAAATAGCACAATAATTCTCGTTAATCTCTTGCTTAGTTATAAAAAAAATATGTTGAAATTGAAATTCCCCTAATGACAATTGTATTTCATATAACACCCGATAATTTCTACCGTGTCTCCACTCACTGCTTTAATTTGAATTGAAACATTAAATTCCTTAAAGTTTTCATTTTTTATTTGAGTGAAAAAAGAATTTGACATTAAAGAAACGGACGCACCTGTGTCAATTAAAATTCTGAATTTGTGATTTTTCACATTAGCACTTATTATTGGTAGATCAAAATCACGTGCGAGAACGAATCGACGAATATCGTTTCTCAAACCGCTTATGAAACGCGATTGTAATAGTTGATCGTTCGCGTTTCTCACCGCGGTGTTTTGAGCCGAATTACCTGACTGGAATATCTGTGTTCCCAGTTTGTTGATGCGTGCTGCGAATTCTTGCACGCTCTCAGAAGAACCCTGAATGCATGATGAAAATAACTGGAGACGTGTGGATAAAAGGACAGCCTTCTCGAATCTTTTAATAAGAATTCTAGCGATATCGTTGTACTCTGTTAAATGACTGTGGGTTGGGTCGGATAAAAAAAATTCTTCAGCTATTCCCGCTAATTTTAATTTCAGAATAGTAACTTTCTCGTCGTTTGACCACTTGCCTAAAATCGCAACATCATTTATTTTTTCTAAGAACCTACGTATTCCCAACGATTCACCTCCGTCATACATTGGGATCAAATCAATTAGATTAAATTTCTCAGACGCCGTCTGTGTCAAAGGGGGGGTCTGATTGTCGTGTACGTGGCATGTTTTAAAAAAAATTAAGACAAAATTTCTCACGAGATTAAATCGCAACGGAAACAATTAAATTCTAGCTAAAACAACTGAATTCAAGCACCCGTGCAGGGTAAAAGAAATTAATAAACTGCTAAATTTAAATAAAACTTTTAACTAATCGGCTCTCGCGTAAATACATGCATGGAGAAAAAAAATATTCACATCAATGTTAAAGAAAAAAATAAAGAGCACCAGTACCTGTGACATCATGCTGCACCATTGTTGCACCCTTCTCCTTCTCAAAAAAACTACAAGAAAAAAAATTTCACAAGTATCAAATTCGAGTAATAGATACAATTAAAATTAAAACACAATAGCGCACAATAAAAAGTTTGTTTCGGTGACCCATCAAGAAAAATTTACAACATCAGATGATGTAAAAGAAAAAAAATTTCCGACGACTGGTCACGGTACCAATATCATGCGACGCTGATTTAAAGTTATTTAATTAATTATTTCCAAATACTAATTTCGTATTTTCCCAGGTTCGTAAGATACATCGCATCATGGCTTAAGTTAAAAATTAAACACTAAATCTCTAAAGACAAAAAAACAGAACTCTAAATTAAAAAGGCCGGTTCTTAAAATAACAATTTATTTTAATTAACATAATTAAATTTGAGTAAATGTACAATATGCTGCATAACTAAATTGAGATTCTACTTAGCTTTTGAGAAGGAGTCGAGTTGGAGGGAGTGGGACATGGTCGCTGCTCGAAGTCCCGCGGAGTCTAGTTAAAGGCCTGGATCTGATTAGTTTGCCTCTCTGTGTCCAAGTGTGAGTGTCAGTCGAAATCGGGGTGCATCCCGTTTTATTTGGCGTCCTCTTCACTGCCAAATGCTAGAGCGGACTCTTTACTTTGTCCGCTTAATTTTCTCTCATTGGTCCGGAACCAGCGCAGAGATACAGCGCAAAGGTCGTTGCCTTTTTGTTGTCTTGTTTTCGAGTGGGAAAATTCTCTGACGCTCCCCAATTATTTATGGGTGTAATGAACCTTAAAGACGTGAGAACGTAAGCACCCTTTGCTAAAAAGTTCGCCCTCAGAGGTGGGGCAAGAAAACACATTCCACAAAAATCCGTTTCCTGTAAACAGGGCAAATATAAAAACTGCAATTGTAACTTGGGGACCGGCGACCTCCCATCAATATATATATTATGTTTGTACGAAAATGTTTATACTGATTTAATCAAAATATTGAGCCTTCTTTTATTTTTGATATCTTTTGAAGATTTAATTTTATGTTATAACTAGCTATACCTAGCTAAATGTTGCTGTGGCTCAGTCAGCTTTAAAAGCCTGGTGCACCATAAAATATGACATGAAGCTTACAAAAGTAATACACAAGAATTCAAACAAATCTATCTATCTATCTATCTATATATATATATATATATATATATATATATATATATATATATATATATATATATATATATGCATATGACGCAATTGTTTGTCTGTCTGTTTCCTTATAACTCAAGATCCAGACAACCAAATAACGTGAAATTTGGTACACATTCACAAAATTACATGGGGAAGGTTCTTAAACAGGTTTCGTTCCATCCCAACCTCACTCTGGCCTCCTCCAGCCAAAAAGAGTGCTCCATGTGCATGTTCTGAGCCATGGGATCATTTTAGAGAAAACTTTACTGAACAAAAGCGGTAAGTAATTTGCAATACTTCTTTGTTATATTTACTTTACTGCAAGCAAATACTGCAACAAATATCACATTACTTACTACATTCCATTCCTTCATTCATAGGAATGCATTGTCATTTTTTTGCTACAGTCATGCCTATGAGAAAAAGGGGGAGAGTATAGACTTGCAGACACCATGCTTTTCCCATGGGCAGTTGTATGTGGCCTGCTCTAGATTGGGCAGAGAGGAAAATCTTTTTGTACACACTCCAAATGCAACTGCCAAAAATGTTGTCTATCACATTGCTTTAAGATAAATGTACCCTTTTATTGCATGCAAATAAACAGTTTTGTAAGCTTCTACAGAAAACCTTATTTTAAACCCGGGCAAAGCCGGGTACTTGCAGCTAGTAGGAATATAAAATGCTTGCACTATTTTTATTCATTTCAAGACATTTTAATATTAAAATATGCTCTGATTTTAAAAACATCTGAAATAACTGTGTTGAAATAACATTAAAGTTTTTTAGTAATCGTATTTAATAAGAGCGTTCGGTACGGAAGATGAAAAATATGCATGTTTGATTGATTAGCCATATTAAACGACTGTTGGAAGAAAATTGTCCCACATTCAATGTATCGCTAAAAATTATTCAACACTTCTTAAACACAAAAAAAATGAAAATTTAAGTAATAGCAATCAAACAGTTTTATTTATTAACAAAACGACAAAAATTAAATTACAGTCGTTTTACAAATTAATTTCACATTGAATTTTAATAACATGGCTTCTTTTGGCCACAAACTTTATAACTTATATGCAGTCAAATGAAAACAAATTATCTGGAAAGTCTAATATGTATTCCTTTAACTACCATACAACATCATTTGAGAAATTTCAGAACCCATTTCGTACAATAAATCGTACTTGCAGAATTTCACACAATAGATTCTTAGTAACATCAAGATTCGAGCCCATGACATACTTATCACTAAAAATCACTACCTCTATTCTAGACCAAGGATCGGCAAACTTTAAGCTTTGGCGTGCCAAAGCAGTCTATCAATATGATTCAGCGTGCTACACAATAGAACATTTTTGAAACAATTCGATTCCCATGATAATGCGTGAAGAATCAGAGAATAGGGTGCCAATTGTTTAGATTCAAAGTCTTATTATCAAGGCCGGTTTTCCGCTTAGGCACACTAGGCAAGTGCCTAGGGCGCAAAAGATTTTGGGGCCCAAAAAATTGGTGGGCGAAAAAAGAGAGAAAAATTAAAATTACAGCGAATGTCTAACGCAGCGATACTCAACCTGCGGCCCGCCGAGCCTTTTTTCGTGGCCCGAGACTTAGTTAAGAACATTGTATTAAAAATTTGGGTGAGAAATTCTTCGGCAATAAATCAAATATATCAATTTTACTTTTGGCTGTCGGTGTCGTACCGGTACGAATTGATATTCTTTTTCTATTTGGAACGGTTACGGTTAGTGATAACAGACAACAGCAGATTAGCGACCATTTTATGGGTGGAATTAATTTTTAACTTTCTTTCGTGTCTTGCAAGAGAAAAATATTCGAAGAAAATATATCATTTCAAGGCGATTTAGGTTGACTATTTTGTAGTGAAAAAAAAAAACATGGGGAGGGGGATCAGTAATTGCTTGATTTGTCACAAAAGTGTTGTATTTAAAAAATATCAATAAACAAGAATCATTCAATGACACTGTTCCTCGAACTCTTTCAAGAGGTGATAAATTGGATTTCTTGAATAATCTTTGCAACAGAGAGAGAGAGAGAGAGAGCAACAAAGTGTTTTGTGAGAGGTAATATCACAACGGGGTAACAAAGACATCCTATAAAGTTTGTTGTATTATTGGTAATCATATGAAACCGTTTACTGATGCAGAAATTGTGAAGAGGTGTTTCTTAAATGCTTCTAATTTAGTGTTAGTGACAATAATAAAAAAATAATAATAATTAAAAACAACAAAACACATGAGTTATAGTATTTTGATCAATATTTTCCACATTTTAAGTTTCCAATGTTATCTTGGTCTTAAAGCCTCCCCCTCCCATTTAACCCAATGTTGCGGCCCGCGTGAATTAGTTGATTCATGTATGCGGCCCAGCAGAAAAAAAGTTTGAGTACCCCTGGTCTAGCGAGTCACGAGAGAAGCATTTCTGCCTTAAAGAGATTAGACTGAAATGAGAGAGATAAACAATGCAAAATGAAAAGCTTAACAGTTTGATGTAGTAATAAGCTCAAAAGGATACTGCCCTGGAAATTTAATGCCACGATGTTATAAATGATTTTGCCATGATCAAAGCTCAAAGAAACCTTTGTTGTACCAGTTCAATGATAGTGACTCAGCAAAGATTAAAGATGTTAATAAGTAAGATACAGTAAAGTGAAAAGCGACGAAAGAGATAATAATAAATAAGTTGAAAACAGTTCATACAATAATGTGTACTCTATACTGTAATTGCAAACGATTTCATTAATTTAATGTTATAATTCACAAAAAGGTCTGAGATGTCGTAAGGTAAGAAATGAACAAGAGAGGCCAAACAATTCCACTCTCCGACGCCACGTCGCATCCATAGGGGTTGGGTGATGGAAAAAATGTCCAGTTAGCAAAAACAAAGAAAGGGAAAAGAGAGAGGAAAAATCTCTCCTGAACCAAAACTAGCCAGGTAAGAACTAAAGGATGGAGGGAGTGCTCTGGAAATAGTGAAGGGGCGTAACAATTTGAGATGCCTAAGGCGCTGGGGAGGCTAAAAACGACCCTGCTTATTATAAATTAATTTTGCATCATTTAAAAATATTTCTTCACATAAAAATAAAAAGCATAAAATATAACTATTTCTTCAATAAAAATTTTAAAAAAAATACATATATATTTTGTATTTTTTTTAAATATACTTATCAAAATAAGAAACAGATAACGTAAACTATATGTATTCCCTTTAATTACAGTTAAATAAAAAGATAAATAAAAATTTTAATGTGAACTCTGTGCTAGTACCACTCTCTACTTACACATCGCAAAATCAGGGGTATAACGTGCATTTTTTAATTTGACATGATTCTGAGCATCCAGATGTGAAATAATTTCTTTGCAGGGTCCAAATGTTTTTCATATGAGGAAAGATTTTTTACTCTGATATGTAGAGGCCAAAGCGAAAAGCAGAGTACATGCGTGGAGACCCCCCTGGGTCTCACCCTGAACACCAAGATTAATATGAGGCAAAGAACCACTAAGAGCCATTTTGTATAATAATAATTATTTATTATTTCAATTTCTCAAAAAAAAAAAAAAAAAAACTCTAATAACATATAATACTTTTATGTTACGTCACAAATAAAGGGTTACCTTTATACTAAATTAAATTACGAATGATGCAACTAATTAATAATTACGCTCAAGATCAAGTCAGGTCTACCGAAATAGGAGATCCGAGAAATACACGTACTCGAATTCTTAACTTTCATTAACTTTAACTAATTCGACTAAACTAACGCTTATTTTAAGCGTACGTAAATTATATTTACCGCTGGCTAAATCAGCTTTCTGGTACTTCCGTCGAATAGCAGCACGACGTCTTCACTATCCTAATATCCTGGAATCCTCTTAAGACTGCGGTTAAAGTTACTGGCTCAATAGCCTTCCATCATCTACATTGCTAGCTTACAACACTCGACTTAAATACCTTATCTATTTTGCACATCCCGTTCATCTTTTTGGAGTTGATTGGAAATATACGCGAATTTATATTCCCCAAAAAGATGCCTAAGAAGATTAGTGGAAAGGTTCCGTACAGATTCATCACACATGAAATTTTCTTTCTTTAAACAATTAAATCTCATTGTTCAATAATTTACAAAATAGCTGTAAATTTATCTTTAGAGTTATGTTTCAGATATTTTCGTAATTCCGTAAGTGTTCATAATTCTGAAAATGTTTCTCGAACAAGGTCCAGTACAAATTTATCAACTTCCTTCCACTCAAAAATTGACAAATTTGTTGAGTAGTGTAGAGTGCCACTGAGAATTGTTCCGCGGTCCATAGGTTGCCGATCCCTGTTTTAGACTGTGGCCCATTAAAAAAGATAAAAGCTGTAGAAATATCTTATACGAAATAAATCTATCCTAATATAATATTGTTGCGTTTTCGGGGGTTCGAAATGATTGAAGCCGAAGAGCGGAATCCAAAACAATTTTATTCTTGGCCAAAACAGTCCTCCACAAATTGTAGAACAGTTCGAGAAATTCACGTACAATCGATGAAAATACTGATAACACAGATGCAATACACTAACAAAAACAATAGTAAACACTCAGCACAAAAATAATAACTCAATAAAAGCAATAACACACGCACTATGCAATCGTCTCTCTCTCAAGCAGAGAGGTATCACTTGCATGAAAGCTGAGATCTGACTAACTGACTAGCCGGCCCGGGCCCTTTTATACCTTTCGGTCAGAAACCTCTTGCACTTGCCAGAATAATCGAGAAATAGAAAGGTCTAGCAAAATCCGGAACGTACGAGAAAAGCTCAATACAGTAATACATTCAATACAATAGGGTTACAATACCGCGATAGTGTTGCCAGACAGGGTTATTAGGAGCAGGGTTGCCATGGTCGCCAAGCTTATCGCCCACATTTGGCGCCAAAAATTAAGTCGCCAAATCCGTCGCCAACTTGGCGCTAGCTGCAATATTTGGCGAGTTTACCATTTAAACCAATGTTAAAGCATGGGGGCCGTGCAATGCAGTGGAAATGATATTACAGGTAAACAGGGTTAAAATCACATTAGATACGACAAATTAAACTGTAAAAATGAACACAAATGAGTAGAAACAATTTGAATAAGACTAAATTCGTAACATTGCCCCCCTCTCAAGAACTGCACGTCCCGGGCAGTACAACCCTTCATCAAACGTTAACATAATAATAAAGCAATTGATTAAAAACAACTAAATGAATATGCAATAATAACATGTAATACATAGTACAAAATAAACACCTAATGCATAGTACGAAATAAACACTTACAAAACAATAAACAAAATTATTTACAAGATTATTTACACACTAACTTATTTATACAAGACCATGGTCAAAATAAATTACACGATTATTGACACACTAAGAATTATGGCCATAATATGGAGCAAGCCTGTCGTAATGAACGACTCTAGGCTTCGAATTCGTTGACTTACGGATCCGGATTACGACGTCGTTTATTATCTTTAAAATTGTATAAGGACCGTCCCAATGCGATTGTAGCTTAGGAGAAAGTCCTTTGCGTCGAGTCGGGTTGTAGTACCACACCTTGTCACCTTCCTTGAATTGATGTCCTGTGGCTTTTGTGTCGTACCGAGTCTTCATCTTCTCCGTCCTCAGGTTGATCCGTTCTCGAGCCAAATTGTGTACATCTTCAAAACGTGCCTGGAGATTCTGCACGTACTCCTCAGGCGATGAAGGTTTATCCGGAGGGCGACCAAACAGCAGGTCACAAGGGAGACGAAGATCTCGGCCAAAAAGCATCTGGGATGGTGAATATCCGGTAGTCTCGTGAACGGCGCTGCGGTACGCTAGCAGAAGAGAGGAACTTTCTGGTCCCAGTCTTGTTGGTTCTTGGAGACCATCAGTGAGAGGTTATTCAGGATGGTACGATTAAACCTCTCCACCATGCCATCTGACTGTGGGTGCAAAGGTGTGGTCTTGGTCTTGTCAATTCCGAGTAGTTCACAGACCCCCTTCAATACCGCAGAGACGAAATTTCTTCCCTGATCGGAATGAAGTTGAAGAGGTACCCCATATCTCGATATCCAGTGCTGCACTACAGCCTCCGCTACGGTGGGGGCTTCCTGATCCGGAATGGGGTACACTTCGGGCCATTTCGTGAAGTAGTCAATGACAACAAGTAGGTACTTATTACCAGACGCAGTCCTTGGCAGAGGTCCCAGGATATCGAAAGCGATACGTTCGAAGGGTGCCCCAACATTGTAGCGATGCAGCTTCCCTCGGCTACGTATCTTTGGCCCCTTCCGAGCTGAACAGGCATCACAGGACTTGCACCACTGTTCCACGTCAGCTCTCACTTTACCCCAGCAGAATCGCTCTCGAACTCGGTGCAAAGTTTTCATGACGCCGAAATGACCTCCTGTTGGGCTGCCATGCAATTCTTTGAGTACCTCTGGGATACGAGATCGAGGAAGTACTAATTGCCACCTGAATGTCTTTCCATCCTCTGATTTGAATTTTCGGTATAGAACACCATTCCTGAGATGTAGAGAATTCCAGAGGGCCCAATACTGCTTAGTTGTAGGACTATAAGCCGAGATGTCCTGCCAACTTGGTTTATTGCTGGAAGACTCCATAAACTCTATAAGGGGTTTAATATCAGGATCCGCCATCTGGTCTTCTCGAACTTTCTCGTCACTCCAGAGATCGGGTGGCGTCGCTGTTGAAGTTGTTATCTGGCGTATAGCATAGTCATATTTGGTCTCTACTCTGGAACAATGACGACAATTTTCTGGGCATGGTCTTCTTGAAAGAGCATCAGCATTTCCATGCGAGGAGCCTTTACGATGTCTGATGTCAAAGTAATACTCGTTGAGCCGTTGTATCCATCTGGCTACCTGGCCTTCAGTATTTCTAAAATTCATTAGCCAGGTTAAGGTATCCGACTACCCTAAAATCGGGGATTTGGTCAAGAATTGACAATTTTTTTATGATTCTATTTTGTAGACCAACTTATTAGCTTTATAAAATTACCAAGTTTTTTATTTTCCGTTCACTAGAACAAAAGTTACAACAGTTTTAGTAAAAGCAGATGACACTTCCGGTTGGTAACTGCCGACCGGAAGTGGGATTCTGAAATCAAAACTGAAGGTTTTTTTCGGTTTCTTTCCACTTTTTGAAAAATATATTTTGAACTAAAGTATATTTTAATATTTTGTTTAAACGCTATTAAAAAGCCTCACTTATTTTTCTTTATAAAATAAGTTTTCACATCTGGCAATTTCAGGATATGTGTTTATTTACTTCTTAACGTTTGATATTACTGCTAACTTTTTTCATTCTAGTTTTTACTGAAATAAGTTCATTTTGATTTTCATATTTTATAAAATTACTTATTTAGTATTCTTTAAGTTTCTGCCATGGGACATGAACGAAAGAGACGTCAGAAGAAGCGAAAGTTTCATGGGAATTTCCGCACTGCTCAAAAAGTTAGTGAAGGAAGTATTAGTTCTGAAAAATTGGGAAGAGGATTAAGTGACACTTTATTTAATGTTGATTCCGAAACTCTTTCTGGTAATAGGATTTTCGACATCGAAATACTGATGTCAATATTCTCTATTCTTTCTTGTCCTGTTTGTTACAATCAAGAACTGTACTTGATTGAAGACTCAAGACTTGGTTTGCAGTCAAATTTATGTCTCAAGTGTAAGAACTGTTCATTCACAAAAGGATTCACTTCCACATCAAAGGTGAATAATTTAAATATTATAAACCTTCTTTTTGTCTTTGGAATGAGAATTATTGGCAAAGGATTTTCAGCTGGAAAGAAACTGTTCAGTATGCTGAATATTCCTTATCCGTCAAAATGTACATACAGACAACATGAAATTAAGTTGCTGCATGCTGCGTCACAAGCTGCAAACAATTCTATGTTGGAGTCAGCAAAATCCATTGCAGAATGTTCAAATGAGTGTGGCGTTAGTGTAGATGGTACATGGCAAAAACGTGGCTACTCTTCATTGAATGGATGTGTTTCGACAATTTCTGTGGACTCTTGAAAAATATTAGACATTGAAGTGCTCAGTCAATATTGCCGAGTGTGTACGAAAACCGAAAAAACATCGGGATTCTCCAAAAAATGCGTAGTGTCACATTTTTGTAAAAATCACAAAGGATCAGCGTCTAATATGGAAACTGTCGGTGTTTATAGGATTTTTGAAAGGTCTGAAGCAAACCGCAGTCTTCGATATACGTCTTATTACGGGTATGGGGATTCAAAGGCGTTCAATAATGTGAAAGACATTTATGGTTATGATAGCGTAGTTAAATATGAGTGCATAGGACATGTGCAGAAGAGAGTTGGCTCTCGTTTACGAAAGCTGAAAAAATGTACAAAAGGCTTAGGCGGAAAAGGTAAATTGACCGACAAATTCATCGACACACTTCAAAATTATTTTGGAATTGCAATTCGGAGTAATGTCGGCAATTTGTCTAACATGCAGACTGCAGTCATTGCTGCATTTTTTTCATTGTTGCTCCACCGACAAAAAACCCATGCATGGACAATGCCCTTCTGGATCCGATACATGGTGTAAATACCAAAAGGCCAAGCAAGAAGGAAAACTGTATAAACATAGAACAGCTGGCTTACCAAATGCTATGTTGAACACAGTGAAAATCACCTATATGGTTTTATGTGACCAATCACTTCTTGAAAAATGTTTACACGGAAAGACCCAAAATGCCAATGAAAGTTTTAATGGTGTTTTGTGGAGCATAATCCCAAAAGAAACTTTTGTTGAACTTCTGACATTACAGTTTGGTGCATTCTTGGCTGTATTACAGTTCAATGATGGATCTAAAGGGATTCTTTCCGTGTTGGAATATTTACACATCCCAATGGGTTATTTCATTCTGAAGGGATTTTCAAAGGTTGATGACGAAAGAATTGTCGACTCGGAGAGACATTCATTGCCAACTACAAAAAACAAGAGAAAAAAACTCAGAGGACTTAAAAAAAGGAACTGTGCATTATCTGAGAAAAAGGAAGGTGTCACGTATAAATGTGGAGAATTTTAAACCTGTATGTAAGTATTAATATTTAGAAAAAGTATTTCAAACTTTAAAATGTGTTTTACTCAAAATGTGTTTTTCAGAAAATGTTCAAACGGGGACCGTGATTGCTCAAAAAGTTTTGAAAATAATTTACTGAAATTTCTTGTGTATGTTCTGTATAATAGTAGAATTGTTTTGATCTTCAGATTTTTAAATCACTGCATTATTACAAAATTTACAGTCCCTTATGTGAATATAACTACTGTTTTTTTAAGCAATTTCGTATAATAACTAAGATAAAGTGCTCTATTTTTTGTAAAAATTAAAATATCTCTTATCGTGAAGGTCACTTCAAACAGGAATAACAAAGTAACACATCAAAATTGAAAAATTGAGGATTTGTTCATAAAATTTTTTTACAGAGCGGGCCCCGTTTATGTAATTTTTTGTAAAATTTAACCAGTTTTTCCCAATTTTCATACTAATAAAAAAAATTTCTTTTTTAATTTTAGGATTTTTTTCTTAAAATATACCAAATAAATCTAAAAATCACAAAAAAATCTCCATATCTCCATTTTTTCAAAAAAAAGTTGTCGCAAGTAGTCGGATACCTTAAAGAGGCATGATCGGTACGTAGAAGAAATTTTTGGCCATAGAGATAGTGATGGAAATGCTCGATGGCTTTCACAATAGCCAGTAGCTCTTTTCGAGTGACACAATAATTTCTTTCCGGTTTCGATAAACACTTACTCCAATAAGCTACGACTCGTTCCTGGCCATCTATTTCCTGAGATAATACTGCTCCGACACTCTCATTACTGGCATCAGTGTCCAAGATAAATGGCTTGTCCGGTTGTGGATATATTAAGATCGGTGAAGACGTCAAAGCTTCTTTAAGCTGGAGGAAGGAATCTTCACATTCTTTTGTCCACTGAAACTTTTGTTTACTTTCTGTTAGCCTGTGCAAGGGTCTTGCGATGTTAGAGAACCCTTTCACAAACTTTCGGTAATAAGTACATAGTCCCAGGAAGCTTCGCAGCTCACGGAGGTTTTCAGGGCGTTTCAATTCTTTACGGCGGACACTTTTTCGGGGTCCGTACGAACACCTTCTGCAGAGATGATGTGTCCCAGATAATTGACTTCTTTCTGGAAGAACTTGCATTTCGAAGGGTTTAGCTTCAAGTTAGCGTCGCTTAATTTTGATAACACCTTCCGGATATTTTGAAGATGTTCTTCAAACGTACGCCCTCCTATTATGACGTCATCCAGGTAAATAAGGCAAGCTTCAAAAGTCAGACCCTTTAGCACGGTCTCCATCAGGCGCTCGAAAGTAGCTGGCGCATTGCAGAGCCCGAACGGCATGACTTTGAACTGCCATAGTCCTTGGCCGGAAGTGAATGCTGTTTTTCTCTATCTTCGGGATGGATCTCCACTTGCCAGTATCCGCTCTTTAAATCTAAAGTCGAGAACCATTTATGACCGGAAAGGGTATCCAGGGTGTCATCTATCCTTGGAAGAGGGTAGCTGTCCTTCTTGGTGACGTCGTTAAGTTTTCGATAGTCCACGCAAAATCTTGTGGAGCCATCTTTCTTACGAACCAAGACGATTGGAGATGCCCACGGACTCGAAGACGGTTCTATGATGTCATTTTCCTGCATCTCTCGTAGTAGTGTTCCGACCTCTTCCTGTTTAGCAAACGGCAAGCGTCTTGGGTGCTGTTTAATCGGCGGATGGTCTGCTGTATCAATTCTGTGTTGTGTCACTGTAGTATGGCCAATATCGCTACTGTTTCTAGAAAACACGTCTTCAAATTCTTGGAACAGTCTTTCTGCGGAGCTTTTCTGTTCGGGGGACAATTCAGCATTTTCTAGAAGGTCGGGAGTCAACTGTTGAGGCGAGTTGGATAGGAGCAAGCTCGAACTTTGCAGACACACGTTACTGGACTGCAGGTTGCCAACACTTCACCTTTCTGGAACACTCTAGGTTTTTCAGTTACGTTGCAAATTCTTACCGGGATAGTTTTTCTGGAAAGGTCCACTAGCGTCGAAGCTATTAGCAATCCATTCGCTTTATTTTCCGCAGATCCAATTAGGCCAGAGTTGAAACTCACATCGTTACCGATGTATCCAGGTACTATGATTTCAGTCCTTGGGGAATGGTAATATTCTCGTTAGCGGTTACCTGTCGAATAGATTCTGACCTGTGTTCAATTTTGAATATAGTGACTTCTTCGTGTATGGAACGTAATTCGTTCTTGTTGAAGTCTAGAGTGAAACCATGCTCCTTTAGAAAGTCCAGTCCAAGAATGAAAGGGTCTGCAATATCTGCGACATACACAGCATGTTGGTAGGTAGTGTCTCCAAACTTGATCTTGACTTTTAATTTTCCGTGAATATCAATCTTTTCCCCCGTCACGGTCTGTAGCACCACGCGGGGCGGGGTCCAGAGGAGTTTCTCTTTTAATTTTTGAGCCAGATCGTTCCGAATGATAGACACATTGGCTCCTGTATCGATGATCATGTTGCAGGGAAGCTCGTTAACATGTCCCATTATAAAAATTCCATTCTCACCGGTACTCTTTGTCGAAATTTGACACACTTGAAAGTGGGGCTTTCCAAAATCTGGCAACCTCCGCCCCACGAGATGGCCGTTAATTAGTTTTCCGACACCTCCTTCTGGGGAGGCGCTATTAGTTTCAGCGCCTTGGCGTGCCAGGCAGCTTCTCTGCAGATGCCCTTCTCGACCGCAGGTCCAGCATTTAAGGGTCTTCTTCCCGTCTGCTTTCTGGGACATCAAAGACTCAACTCTATTCATGAAGCTTCTCATCTGTCGCTCTAACCGCTCCACACTTGAGTTCGACGTGTCCGATTCGTTGACGGCTCGTATGGGGTGTCTGTCCTTTCGTGTTGCTTGCTGGGCTGCCTCGAGTTTCATAGCAAACACTAGGGCCCCCTTTAAGTCCTTGAGATCCGCCATTCGGAGAGCTTTCTGGATTTCCAGATCACGCACCCCGTCGATGAAGTGTTGCAGCGCCAGGACTTCTCTTACTTCAGTCGGACAGTCAGAAAACGCCAAGTGAGAAAGCCTCTCGACGTCCGTCGCCAGTTCTTGGAGCGTTTCGGACACTTTCTGCTGCCGTGACTTCAGCTGGAGTCTGCTGTAATCCTTCACACATTTCTCTCCGAAGCGTAACTCCAGAGCATTAACGAGAGCGTCGAAATCCAGCCGCTGTGTTTCCGGCAAAGTTTGCAAAATGTCAGCAGCGTCGGCTCGAAGAGAAGCAGCTAACTGGCAGGCCTTGGTCTGGGAGTCCCACTGGTTTGCATCCGCCACTATGGAGAATTGGGTCTTATACACCTGCCAAGAGGACTTTCCGTCATATGTAGAAAGCTTGATGGAAGGCTTGGAATAAGGAGCTTGAAACTTAAATTCATCCCCTTGACCAGTCATGACTTTCTGCTTCAATTTCTCTAGTTTGCTCTCCATATCTTCGAATTTATTTTCAAATTTGTTCTCTATATCCACAAATTTGTTTTCGAATTTATTTTCCACCGACTCGATTCTTCCTTCCATTTCTTCAAATTTCTTGTCCATAGTCGTCAATTTGTCGCCAATGCCCTTCAAATCACTTTTCAACTCTTCCTTGTTCGCGGTCAACTCCGATTTCATTTCAGTCATATTGGCATTCATGCTGGCGGTCAATTTTTCTAGAAGAGTCTGGAACTGGGCCTCCATCGCTCTTGTTGTTGGCATTCAACCCCACTCCTGACACCAATTGTTGCGTTTTCGGGGGTTCGAAATGATTGAAGCCGAAGAGCGGAATCCAAAACAATTTTATTCTTGGCCAAAACAGTCCTCCACAAATTGTAGAACAGTTCGAGAAATTCACGTACAATCGATGAAAATACTGATAACACAGATGCAATACACTAACAAAAACAATAGTAAACACTCAGCACAAAAATAATAACTCAATAAAAGCAATAACACACGCACTATGCAATCGTCTCTCTCTCAAGCAGAGAGGTATCACTTGCATGAAAGCTGAGATCTGACTAACTGACTGGCCGGCCCGGGCCCTTTTATACCTTTCGGTCAGAAACCTCTTGCACTTGCCAGAATAATCGAGAAATAGAAAGGTCTAGCAAAATCCGGAACGTACGAGAAAAGCTCAATACAGTAATACATTCAATACAATAGGGTTACAATACCGCGATAGGGTTGCCAGACAGGGTTATTAGGAGCAGGGTTGCCATGGTCGCCAAGCTTATCGCCCACATTTGGCGACATATCGCCACATTTGGCTATATATCGCCAAATTTGGCGCCAAAAATTAAGTCGCCAAATCCGTCGCCAACTTGGCGCTAGCTGCAATATTTGGCGAGTTTACCATTTAAACCAATGTTAAAGCATGGGGGCCGTGCAATGCAGTGGAAATGATATTACAGGTAAACAGGGTTAAAATCACATTAGATACGACAAATTAAACTGTAAAAATGAACACAAATGAGTAGAAACAATTAGAATAAGACTAAATTCGTAACAATATTATAAATGCGAATATAAGTTTGCTTGTTACACTTTCACGCGAAAACTACTTAACCAATCATCATGAAACTTTGTACACATATTCTTGGAGGTATTAAAAGTAACATAGGATACTTTTTATTAAAAAATCATTTTTCACGTTCTTTACTAATATTATAAATGCGAATGTAAGTTTGTTTGTTACACTTTCACGCGGAAACTATAACACGCGAAAACGAAAGATAAACAATAAACAATTGACTATAGTTTTAGCTGTTTGAAATTTATCTATATTTATATTTATTTTCTTCTGTCATTTCTAAATGCAGTATAAAACCGTTTAAATTTTTGACGTTAGGTGTCATTTTTGTGGTTAGATGCCACTTCTTTACACGCCGGAACAATCGCAGGCGATAATCTATAAAATAATTTTAATTCTTCACTGGAACAAAAATAAAAATGTTTTTTAAATTTTATTTTGGAATATATAAGCCTATTGAAAAAAATGTGTTAAATACATAACTGATCCCCATTTCCCATTCATTGAAAAAAAGTATATGATTATTGGGTTTTATGTGTCACATTTCATTTCCCGACATACATATTCGAGACTTAAACAGTTAATCATTTCTCAGATTAGGTAGTCCAAACATAAGATTCCAATTCCAACTCATTAATTGTTTGATTGTCGCATGAACTTTACTCTCCAAAATCGGGGCAGTTGGCGAGAGTTTTGTCTCCCTGTTAAGATGATATTTCATAAATAAGCAGCGTGAATATTAACGACTTTTTTGTTTTGCACTTACTAAAGTATTTAAAACTAAAGTATTTATTACTAAAGTATTTACTAGAATATTTAAACCATCGACACACAGAGAGTTATGGATTGATTACAAGCGTTTGTGCCAAATATATACGATACTTCTCTTTCAATGTAAATAGGAATGCAGCTCTATTTCATATATTATGTTTTAAAAAGAACGGATAGCGGATTTTGTTTTCATTCACTTTTCCAAGAGCAAAAATTGACCTATTAGTAGACTTGAAGGAACTTTGAACACCTTTTTTTTCATTCTTTTTAAATTACATACGACTCTCCAGAAACATTTTCTCTTACAGAAATAGCGAAAATGAGTGCATTGATAATATGTATTTTTTATAACGGAACTACGCGTATCATTCCAGTTTGTATTGTAAAGAAAACAATATGAACTCAAGTTGTAACGCAACAGTTAGGTACTTTGTACGTGTAACAATTTCGCAGATTTCGTGATTCTCTGTCTTTTCCGTCTGTCGTGATTTTTGCAGGCTCTGTTCTTTAAAAATACCTCAGAAGCGGAAATCTGGTCTATCCGAAAGTTCGTCGCTGGCCCGTGCAGCAAAAGTTGCACGAAATCAAGAATCTTCGGTTCAAGCATTGCTGAGAAGACAACAGCAAGCACAGCGACAAAGTATTTTAAGAGCAGCTGAAACGCCTCTTCAAGAACGAGTTCGTTCAGAAACACAAGCTGAGCAGCAGGCAGCTAGAAGAGCCACAGGAACACCAGAACAATCGCAGGCGAGAATTCATAATTCAGAGCTCGCGTCGTCGAAATTTCATACGTAAAGATTGGTCTGTGTTTAATTCTACTGGATTTCAATGTGATGCTTCAATTAAATATCATAATCATCCTGTAATTGCTATTGGCTCAATGAATAAAAAATGTGAGTATTGTGATGCTTTCAAATGGAACGATGAAACTGCTGGAATGTGCTTTTCCAGTGGTAAAGTTTCATTTCCATTACTTGGTGAATCAAAAGAGCTTTTAAAAACTTTATTGTTAAGTCAGTGGTTCTCAAACTTTCACTACTGGCGCCCCCCTTTTCAATCACAATTTTTATCGTGCCCTCCTTATACATTAATAATGTACTGAATGCAATAATAATGCACTTTTACGCTAAAGCTACAATACGATCATAATTATAAACCGTACAAATTAACAAGATAAGTATTAAATTTTGTATATATCTTACTTTTTATATATATAATATTTTTTTTTTTTTATATATTTTGCTTTTTAGTTCAACTCACTATAAAAGCGTGTTTTTTAGTTTGTTTTAAAACTATAATTTATTTTATAGTTATTTTTACTATACACTATAAAAATCACAATTCCAGTGAATAATTTAATTAAGAGAAAATATACTTACCTACTTTCAAGGACTTTTCAATTTTTCTTAGAAAATTTGAAAAAAAATCCAATAAAACTAAAGAAAATGTCCCAAATAAATAATGCCCTTAATAAAGGACATAAATCACAGACACTTTTCGCTAACAACACAGGAAAGTTATTTTCCAGCTAAACTCAAATCAACTCAAACGTTTCATGTCTCACGCTTTTCTGATATTTACTTTCGCTATCTTGATTAATATGCATTATTTCAGTAGGTTCTTCAATTGCTTGATCAGTTTCAACTTCCTTTAATAGGGATCACAGATGCCCTTTTTTTTTTTAATATTCTGCTTATTTACATTTATAAACCATAATAAGTCGTACAACACAGCAATCAAAACTACAAAATTGTTCATGGGGAAAGTGCAGCATGTTCTAAAAAATAATTGTGTAAAATGTTTTTCATTATGCATTATATGTTTAAGAATACTCATGCTTATCCATATATCATAAAACTCTTTCACATGGAAAAAAGATGAAACAGAAATATATTATATATATTTACAACTTCCCTAAAAAAAAAAAAAGACGGAGATAACCATACCAGTAAGTTCGAAGGGCAGCTAAAGTAATATTTTAGGTTAAAAGAAACGTAATAAAAAATCTCTCATCGTTTGATATCATTAAAAGAAACGTAAAAAAAAAATTCTCTCATCGTTCTCATATTGACTGCAAAGCAAACAAAATATTTGTTTAATTTGGTTATAGGATCAAAGATGGCTAATGAGCGTTTGAAGTGGAATCTTTTATTTTTGATGATCACCAGATGATACAAATAAATTATATCAGTGTAAATGTGTATTTTTTATTATGTCAGAAAGCATCTTGTTTTACTTCATTCCAAAAAATTATTTTTTAAACCTTTTATTTTCAATATGCTCGCGCCCCCTCGCAGGGTTACCGCGCCCCGGGGCACGCCCCACAGTTTGAGAAACACTGTGTTGAGTGTTACAAATGAGTCAAAGCAATTCCTAAGCAAAATAAGAAAGTATAACTCTTGCTTTCAAATGACATCCATTGGAGTTGATAAAGTGATAAGAATGCCCTGATTTTCACCAACTTTTACTGTACAAGGGCAGATATATCATCAAATTGGATCTCTATTTCCAGAAGGTAATGATCAGCATAAATTTTTGCAGGTTTCTTTTATGGGTGACGAACAAAATGAAGTAAACCGTCATTGCCAGTATATTGAAGGAGTAGAAAGAGAAACAGTATTGAAAATTCAACAAATGTTACACAGTCACAATATTTTGCTGAAGATTTTTAAAAATGCAATAGACAACTGGCCTTCAGATAATTACAAAGTTGTCATTCATGCTGATCGAACTCCACGTGGTGAACATAAGCGGCGTTATAATGCACCGATGGTCAATGAAGTTGCTGTTTTGGTTACTGGTGAACCGTGCTCTCCACGAGACATAGTGTTACGGGCACATGATAACACGCTACAGTGTATAGCCGATACTCATAAATTTTATGATGCCTTGCAGTACCCATTAATATTCAGTAAAGGTGAACCAGGATATCATTTTAATATTCCACTCGTTAATCCAACAACGGAACAGCAAATTCCAAGTAAAAAGGTTTCCTGTATGGACTTTTATGCGTATTACATGATGCTTCGAGAGCATGACTTTAATCTCCTTCTGCATACAAGGCAACTTTTCCATCAATTCTTGGTAGATATGTATATTAAAGTAGAGAGCTGTTACACTTATTGGTAAGCTAATTTAAATTTTTGCAAAGCTAGCAGTGAAATTTATGTGTCGAGGAGGCATGAAGACGAAAAACAGTTTCTTAAAATTGGCCTTTAATAATCAATCATAAAGTCACTCTGCTCGTTACTGGAGCGATAAAAAAAAATAAGTTCAAAAAGCAACATTACCAGAGACATCCGATTCGAACCGTCTTCTAATATTGTAAAATTAATTTCTAATCTAAAATGGTGATGCAACCTGCAGTTGCATTGCCAACCAGTTGTTCTCTCCCTCTAAGAGAGAAACCACTCACATACTTCTTATATTTCCGTTTCTCCTTCCTTTTTCTAAAAACTAACATGAGCCGAGTTTAAATACTAGCTCGATTTGCATGGCAGTTGCTGCCAACCTCAAATCACGAAACTCAAAAAGATCGGGTTCGAATCGGTGTGCTTACTTTCATTGAGATCATGGAACGGGATTGGAAAAACAACACAAGGAGATCATAAAAATTTGGATCCGATTTTTTTAAATGTCTAACAATCGGTCCCCTTTTTCCAATCTCTCGTACCATTATCTCTTACAAATCAGTAAATTAATTTTAATCTATAATCACATGTTATACAATTTAACACAAAAAATACATTTTATTCACAATCTTTATTGTAATAAACAAACTAATATTTTAATCTTAAAGAAGCAAAGTATCATTCTCTAAAAAGAAATAATTTTCTACAAAATTCTAACAATTTTTCCTTTACCATGGGTTTGGTAAAAAAATGTCCGCCAAATTATTTTTGGTACCTATATATTTAATTTGGAAAACCTTGTCGTATATCAAATTCCTTAAAAAATGATAACGAACATCGATATGTTTTGTTCTATAATTTTCTACCGGTGACTTTGAAAAACTTATAGCAGCTTGATTATCACAAAACATTACATTTTCACTTAATTCCAAATTTAAACTTTTATTATTAATTACATTCTTTAGCCAAATGAATTCCTTAGCTGCTTCTGTTAAACTAACATACTCAGCATCCATGGTCGACAGACTAACGGATTTTTGCTTGAAGGTTCGCCATGAAATTGGAGTTTCGTCTATAAAAGTTATGAACCCTCCCATTGACACTCGATCATCCCTATTTGTAGCAAAATCTGAGTCTGAATAACATCTTAGTTTTAATGATTTAACTTTCGAAAGTTCTAATTTGTATTCTTGAAATACCTCGTCAAATGACTCACTTCGTAATTGTGTGTTACCTCGTGCAACTAAGCGGGCCTTGTATCTAACAATTTTATTATTTTCATCATATTTAATGGTATAAACCCAACGGTTTTCTAAAATTTTTATATTATCCGGATGATCAACTAAATCCCAAACTTTATGTTCCATCATTACGTTAATTTCTTTATCCATTGCATCACGCCATTTGGATGCGTCTCTGGATCTTATCGCCTGTTTGTAACAGTTAGGAATAGTTACTTCAACCATAAGAGCTTCTTGTTGCTCTGACAAATCTGAAAATCCCTGGGATTCTGTATTATCTTTTCTAAAATTAAATAAACTAGGATCATACTTAATATTATGCCTCTTACAGTATCTCTCTATTTCGTTAAAAGATTTCAATCGGGTTGCTTCCCCTTCTATACTATAATATACGTTAGATCCAGTTACTTTCCTACCTATATTTCGAATCCACTTAACCTCTGTACATGGGATCAAGCTATGATTATCGGAAGATACATCTGGGTTTTCAGATGTTGAGCGCGTTTCCGTACTTGTCTTTAAAACTAAACGACTCGTTAATGAATCTTTTACTCTATCATCCTCATCCTCATAATAATCAGGAAGGTTTAAATTATATCCAAGGTTACTATTAGATTTTTGTCTAAAATTAATTCCCCTCTTATTTTCATCGAATCTTACATTAATAGTCTCGACTAATTTATTTTCATCTATCAACCATATCCTATAACCCTTGGTACGTTGTGCGTATCCCATCATAATTCCCATTTTCGCACGCATATCGAATTTTTTTCTAATTTGTTTTGGCACACCAGCGTATGCCAAACATCCAAAAGGTTTTAGATGCAATACCGATGGTTTTCTACCTGAATATTTTTCGAAAGGCGTTTTGTTACTGTCTTTGTGACAAATTCGATTCCACGCATAAGTGAAACAAAGTAATGCTTCTCCCCAAAACTTATGGGGAACTTCACTAGACTTAAGCAATGTTTTGATGCCATCTAGAGCGGTTAAATTGAATCTCTCCGCGACCCCATTCATTTCTGGCGTATATGAATTTGTTACCTCATGCTTTATACCCAGTTCTGTCAAGAAATTATCCATATCTTTATTACAAAATTCTAGTCCGCCATCAGTTCTAACTGCTATTACCTTTTACTTAGAAAACGTTCTGCTCGTTTCTGAAATCTTATAAACGTATGAAATACGTCAGATTTATTTCGGATGGGAAATACAGTCACCTTTCTTGAATAATCGTCAATTATACTCAAGAAATATTTATTACCGCCGTGGCTTTCAGTTGGCATTGGACCACAGAGGTCCATATGCAACAATTCCAATGGACGTTTTGATCTTACGGCCCCCGTCTTTTTGAATGACACTCTCTTGGACTTTGCTAATTTACACGGTATACAACGAGTCTTACCATTATCAGTTAAGCGTGGAGACCTTTACACTATCATTTTTACTAGTTTTTACCAAATAATCGTTATTAACATGACAAAAGCGTTGATGCCATATTTCTATTGATCCGTTTTTTGTTTTAGCGGTTACATCACTAAAAAAACTAATTTCTTTACTCTTTGATATAATATAATGATCCGGCTTAAAAAAATACAAATTTTCATGGCGTGTCGCCGAGAACAATTTTATCCAGTCTTTATTAAAAACATTAATTTTACCTTTAGTACCCACAAAATGCGCACCTTTACTTTCTAATCTGGAACCGGATAATAAATTTCTCCTCAACTTAGGATTAAATAATACATCAGTCAAAGTTATTTCATGAAAACTCCCCTTATATTTTACCCGAAATCTAAGTGTACCGATTCCTTCTACGGGACAACTTTTATCCTCCGTTGCTAACGACATTTTCATGTTAGTTATCGGCTTAAGATCTAAAAATAAACTCTTGTCATTACAAAAATGACTTGTGGCAGCAGTATCTATTACCCAAAGACCTTTATCAAACTCTGTGTTAAAAGTTTCATTTACAGTTGAAGGAGATTTTGGTAGAGACTTTTTCTCTTTACAGTTTACTTTAAGATGCCCGTACTTATTACATACATAACACGGACCTATAGTCTTAATAGATTGTTTAACATTTTTAATAGTTTTACAGTTAAATATCTTACCACCTTTCTTTTGGTAATCATTCTTGCCATTTGGATCTCCATGAGCTGCAGCCGTAGCACCAGGTAACGTCTTCGACTTCTTCGAAGTGAAACTGCTCAAGTAAGCATTCTCCGCTTTCTCCATATCTTGTTTCATCAACTGAAGACGATTGGCTTCTAATATCAGCTCTGCTTCAATTTTGACAACTCTGAAGTCCTCTTCTTTCCATCTGTAGATTTGTTGCACGGTAGACTGGAATTCCTGAGGAAGCCACCTTATTAATTGAAATCCTATGTACAGGTCGTCCAATTTATGACCCGCTTCTTGTAGTCTGGTTGCCGCTGTCTTTACACGAGATATGAAGATTCCAACATCTTCCCCTGGTTGGTATTTTGTTCCAAAAAATTGATCTAATAGTTGAATTACTCTTGCTCTTGTGACTGGTTCGAAGTGATCTTTTAATATCTTCCATGCCGCTACTCCGTCAGTTGTTTCCGTTATCAGATTTTTCAAATCTGAACTGATGTTAGTATAGATCAACGTATAACATCTATCCTTACGAAGTTGTAGATCTAATATTTCCTTGTATGTTGCCTCTTCATCAGGTTGCTCTGGCTTGGTCTGTATTATAAACTGCCAGCAACCATAATGCATTAAGAGTACTTGCATATCATGCTTCCATGTGTTCCAATTATTTGGAGTCAAAACTGATATCTGGTTGTTAAACTCCATACCTGTTACTCGATTTAGCGTATTAGCAGCAGAGTTCATAAAAAATAGTTCTAGACTGGAACAGTATTTAAATAGACAAAGTTTATGGCCTGGTTCAACTGCTTAGCCTGTCTCGACACAGTACATGGACTGGGCCCATAACCAAATTTGTTACACTTATTGGTAAGCTAATTTAAATTTTTGCAAAGCTAGCAGTGAAATTTATGTGTCGAGGAGGCATGAAGACGAAAAACAGTTTCTTAAAATTGGCCTTTAATAATCAATCATAAAGTCACTCTGCTCGTTACTGGAGCGATAAAAAAAATAAGTTCAAAAAGCAACATTACCAGAGACATCCGATTCGAACCGTCTTCTAATATTGTAAAATTAATTTCTAATCTAAAATGGTGATGCAACCTGCAGTTGCATTGCCAACCAGTTGTTCTCTCCCTCTAAGAGAGAAACCACTCACATACTTCTTATATTTCCGTTTCTCCTTCCTTTTTCTAAAAACTAACATGAGCCGAGTTTAAATACTAGCTCGATTTGCATGGCAGTTGCTGCCAACCTCAAATCACGAAACTCAAAAAGATCGGGTTCGAATCGGTGTGCTTACTTTCATTGAGATCATGGAACGGGATTGGAAAAACAACACAAGGAGATCATAAAAATTTGGATCCGATTTTTTTAAATGTCTAACATCGTTCTCATATTGACTGCAAAGCAAACAAAATATTTGTTTAATTTGGTTATAGGATCAAAGATGGCTAATGAGCGTTTGAAGTGGAATCTTTTATTTTTGATGATCACCAGATGATACAAATAAATTATATCAGTGTAAATGTGTATTTTTTATTATGTCAGAAAGCATCTTGTTTTACTTCATTCCAAAAAATTATTTTTTAAACCTTTTATTTTCAATATGCTCGCGCCCCCTCGCAGGGTTACCGCGCCCCGGGGGCACGCCCCACAGTTTGAGAAACACTGTGTTAAGTGTTACAAATGAGTCAAAGCAATTCCTAAGCAAAATAAGAAAGTATAACTCTTGCTTTCAAATGACATCCATTGGAGTTGATAAAGTGATAAGAATGCCCTGATTTTCACCAACTTTTACTGTACAAGGGCAGATATATCATCAAATTGGATCTCTATTTCCAGAAGGTAATGATCAGCATAAATTTTTGCAGGTTTCTTTTATGGGTGACGAACAAAATGAAGTAAACCGTCATTGCCAGTATATTGAAGGAGTAGAAAGAGAAACAGTATTGAAAATTCAACAAATGTTACACAGTCACAATATTTTGCTGAAGATTTTTAAAAATGCAATAGATAACTGGCCTTCAGATAATTACAAAGTTGTCATTCATGCTGATCGAACTCCACGTGGTGAACATAAGCGGCGTTATAATGCACCGATGGTCAATGAAGTTGCTGTTTTGGTTACTGGTGAACCGTGCTCTCCACGAGACATAGTGTTACGGGCACATGATAACACGCTACAGTGTATAGCCGATACTCATAAATTTTATGATGCCTTGCAGTACCCATTAATATTCAGTAAAGGTGAACCAGGATATCATTTTAATATTCCACTCGTTAATCCAACAACGGAACAGCAAATTCCAAGTAAAAAGGTTTCCTGTATGGACTTTTATGCGTATTACATGATGCTTCGAGAGCATGACTTTAATCTCCTTCTGCATACAAGGCAACTTTTCCATCAATTCTTGGTAGATATGTATATTAAAGTAGAGAGCGAACGTTTTCGTTACATTGCTTTAAACCAGAAAAAATTACGAGCTGAAAATTATATACATCTACAAGATGCGATTAGCGCGGATGATAATATTAGACCTAACGACATTGGCAAAATGGTTATTTTGCCGTCCACTTTCGTGAACAGTCCCCGTTATCTGCAAGAGTACACTCAAGACGCATTTACTTATGTACGAACTTATGGAAGGTCTGACCTCTTCATAACTTTTACCTGTAATCCTTCGTGGCAGGATGTAACTCAAGAGCTTATGTCTGGGCAAAATCCACAGATCGACATGACATAGTTGATCGCGTATTTCGTTTAAAGGTTCAGAAATTAATGAACGTTGTGACAAAAGGAAAAGTATTTGGAGACGTCCAGTGCCATATGTACTCCATTGAATGGCAAAAACGAGGTCTGCTTTATGTGCACATATTAATTTGGCTAAAACAGAAGCTACTTCCTAATCAAATCGACAACATAATTAGTGCTGAAATTCCAGATCCAGAAGAAGATAAAAATCTGTATGACATGGTTATTAAAAACATGATTCACGGTCCCTGTGGAGCTCGCAATCCAGCATCACCTTGGATGCAAAATGGAGAGTGTACAAAAGAGTATCCTCGAGAACTGATTAGAGAAACAGTTCACAGTGATAAGGGTTACCCGTTATACAGACGAAGGGCGCCTGCTGACGGTGGTAAACAAGTTGACATTCGGACTCACTGTAGGGAAATCAAGAGTTTTGATAATAGCTGGGTTGTGCCCTATTCGCTAATTTTGTGTAAATTATTCAACGCCCACATTAATATTGAAGCCTGCAATTCTGTACGTGCGATTAAATATATTTGCAAGTATGTTAATAAAGGAAATGACCAGGTGATCTTCAATATGCGTAATGAAGGTGTTGTACAGGCCCTCAATGAAATACAAACTTATCAAGCAGGAAGATATGTTAATAGTAATGAAGCAGCATGGCGGTTGCTTGGTTTTCCATTACATGAAAGATATCCCCACTGTTACACATCTTGCAGTACACTTAAAAAATGGATAGCTTGTTCTTTTTATGAGAATACCTTTCAAGACAAGATTTTATCTCCTCCTAAGACCACGCTGACTGTCTTTTTCCACCTTTGTCAGAAGGATACTTTTACAAGGACATTATTGTACTCTGAGGTTCCCCGTTATTATACATGAAACACCTCTAAAAAAGAGTGGCATCGCCGTTTTCAAGGTACACCTGTTGAAAATCAACCTGGTGTTAAAGCATCGGATGCTCTTGGTCGTGTTTATACTGTACATATTACAAATTTAGAATGATTTTGTCTGCGTATGTTATTGCATCATGTTAGAGGTCCAACTAGCTTTACAGAACTTAAAATTGTCAATGGTCAGGAATGTCAAACGTACAGAGAAGCACGTGAAGCTCGGCGATTGTTAGAAAATGATAATCATTGGGATGAAACTATGGAGGAAGCCGTACAATGTCGATCACCATATAAAATCAGGGAACTTTACGCTACGCTTTTATCTTCTTGCAGTCTTTCTAACCCTCAAACTCTTTGGGATAAATATAAAGAATACATGGCTGATGATATTTACATCAACTGCAGCAAGTACATACAGATATGACTTTCAATGAACATATCTACAACGAAACGCTAATTATAATCGAAAATAATGTTTTTACAATAGTTGGGAAAAAAATTGATGATTTGGAATGCAAAGTCCTCTACAAGACAACAGGGGCAATTTTAATAATGAAATTGCTCGAGAGCTACATTATGATTTCATAGCACTGAAACATCACACAAGTGGCAGAATTAGTTCCTCAATTACTTCCAGAGCAAAATCATGTTTTCCATCAAGTTTTACGTAAAATTGTCTCCAGCAATGGTGGATTTTTCTTTCTCGACGCACCAGGAGGAACTGGAAAAACGTTTTTGCTTAACTTATTATTAATGTCCGTCAGAAAAGATTAAAAAAATAGCAGTTGCTGTAGCTTTTTCGGGTATTGCCGCAACGCTATTAAACGGTGGCCGTACAGCACATTCCTTTTTAATATTACCATTGAATCTGGCACAGGAAGATTCGCACATCTGTAATTTCATTAAAAATAGTTCGCGAGGTAAGATGCTGCGAGAATGTAAACTTTTAGTGTAGGATGGAAGTACAATGTTTCACAAGAAGGCAATAGAAGCTTTAAACCGGACTCTTCAGGACTTGCGAGATAGTACAGATATAATGGGAGGAAGGGTAGTTTTATTGGCTGGTGATTTCCGACAAACCCTCCCAGTCATTCAGAGGGGGACACCAGCATATGAGATTCAAGCATGCATTAAATCATCAAACTTATGGTCGAGAGTTGAAAAACTCAGCCTGAAAACGAATATGAGAGTGCATCTTCATAATGACGTAGATTCGGGACTTTACGCAGAAATGTTGTTGAAAATCGGTGATGGTTGTTTAGAGGTTTGTGACATCTTACACGTCTTTTCTTCAACAAGTCCTTTGGGTTCTTTGGGCCAGAATTAATGGCAACTCTTTTCCAACCAAATCCAAGAAACGAGAAGTGAAGAGATGCAAATAATATAGGATAAATATAGGATCTTAGAATAAGCGTAATGGCAATGTAAAGGAATGTTAGACAATTGACGTGCGTTGTGGCAGTTGATGATTATTGAAGTTCGTGGTTCAAGATTTAAGCTCTACGTGTCGTGGATAAACATATTGGTGATCGACTAGAAGTTAAAAGTCAAGCTACATACCATTGCAGATAAAGACAAGTTTATTACATAATAATATAAGGTAGGATTGATTACTTATTAATATATTTGAAGATTAGGCGATTCGATTATTGAGATTGGTCTGAATTATATTGTGTGTTACGTATTGCGTCATCGTAGATTCTCTCATATTAATTATTAATATTATATTTGTTAAAAGTTTAAGTTGAATATCTTAATAAAGTCATATTAAGATAATGTTTGATCCTAGTTCTTTCGCAAACCCTACACCTCTAGCTCACGCTGATGCTTCGAGGGATGTACTTCCAAGGGGAGGTACATCACAATGGCGCCCAACTAGGTTTAATCTATATGACCCCGAGATGAGAAACGCGAGAGGATTTAATTTTTGCCAGAAGTATATTTTTCTGGGTCGGAGAACGTCACCGAATTTTTAGAGGGTATAGGTAACCAAATTAAATTACCTGAAATACCCAGTGACTTATCGTGTGCTTATTTAAAAGGTCATCTCCTGGGTAGAGCCCTGGATTGGTACCAAATATTCGTATCGACGTTAGTGCAAAATACCGCCACGGACTTCGCACAGCTGAAAGCAGCATTGTCGAAAGCATTCCCTACCATCCAAAATAAAAAGGAGTTGGAGACCCGGTTTTACGCGTCTCAGCAAAGACAGAACCAGGAGCCGACAGATTTTGTTTACGATTTGCTTAAGTTAAATAAGAAGTTAGAACTGGGGATGTCTGAGAAAGCCCTTGTAGATCATATTTTCGTTAGACTTGAGCCGCAAGTTCAAGATTATGAGGAGGTGCGTAATCCACAAACAGCGATCCAACTATTAGAAGTATTAGCTAAGTTTGAGGAAAGATATTCGTGCAAGGCAACATTGGGTTCGAAAAATAGTAATAACGTGGAAGGACGAGGTTGGAATGAGCGTAGGATGTCTAATATTGGCAATAATTGAGGAAAATGGAGAAATTCTGAAGTGGTACATAGACCAAATGGTAGAAATGATTATAGGGGTAACTATCAGAACAATCGTCAAGGAAATCAGTTTTTCGAGAGCAGGAATAGGTTTCAAAACGATGATCGCAGATTTAACGATAGAGGATATCAATTTAGAAATTGAGGTCAAAATGACGATTTTAGTAGAGAGGACCAAAGAAATAGGGGTTCGAGTGAAAATTTTAGTCGGGGCAGTAAAAAGCAAATGGGACGATTAAATGTTTTGAAAGTGAGTGATATTAAAGGTGATCAGACGCAGTCGATAAATCAGTCACTGATTAAACTTTCAGCAATATGTATGTCTCCGGTAGAACTTCCGATTGTTCCTATTTTATTAGACGAAACTTTTACGAAAGCGTTATGGGACACTGGAGCGGAGAAGTCATTTATATCGGAAGAAACATACCAAAAATATTTTTTTTATAAACAAGTAAAGAAATCGAGTACTCAGGTGATCACGGCGCAAGGAGCTAAATGTCGAAATATGGGAGTTGTGGAATTAAATATTCGAATCCGGGATTTCGAAAAGCCTTGGTTGTTCCATGTGTCAGCAGATTTAGAATACCCATGTATTCTCGGGATAGACTTCATAGGTGGATCAAAGATCATTTTGGACTTTGATCGAAAATCTTTGGTGATTCCAGATTCGCAGATTAATAAAGTGGTTAAAACGGTTGAAATAGAGAAAAAGCAGAAATAGATCTTTCGAAGACAAAACTAGAAGAAAAACAGAAACGGGAATTACTAGATTTGTTTAATAGTTTTCAAGGATTGTTTTCAGATAAACCGGGGCTTACGCATGTTTTATATCATGAGATTGACTCGGGAGATAATCCACCAGTTGTTTCCCGTCCGTACAGATATGATAGGCTCTAAACAAGAGATTCTCGATTATCACGTTGACAAAATGTTGAAAGAGGGAACTACAATTCCCATTCAATTCCCGTACGCGTCACCAGTGGTGTTATGTAGAAAGAATAATGAGTTACACCACCGGATAATCCGGAAGCATACAGATTTGCTGTTGATTATCGGAAACTAAATGCGATCACGAAGTACCCTAGGTATCCTTTACCCTTAATAGACGATTTAATAATGAACATACCCCACACAGGCATAATGTCTGCCCTGGACCTTCGGTCGGGATATTTTCAGATGGCTGTGAACCCTAGTGATATAGTTAAAACCGCGTTTGTCACGAAAAATGATGCATACGCCTTTCGCAGAATGCCATTTGGCTTATCAGGGGCGGCTCCTAATTTTCAGAAAGCTATAGATATAATTCTCAAACCCGTGATAGGCAAGTTTGTGAATGTTTACATGGACGATGTCATCATATCATCTCCATCATTCACTCAACATGTTAAGCATTTGAAAGAAGTTTTTCGATTATTACATGAGGCGGGGTTAACGTTAAATAAAGATAAGTGTAAATTTTGTTGTGAAGAGTTAAAATATTTGGGTTTAATTATTAATAAGGAGGGAATTAAAACTGATGAAACAAAAGTTCAAGCTATAGTTGAAATGAAACCTCCGCATAACTCTAAGGAGGTGTCGAAATTTTTAGGAATGTCCCAATGGTACACAAAATTTATTAACAATTATGCCGATATTTGCGAACCTCTTTATAATCTTAAGCGAAAATTAAAGAGATTTATATTTGGTCGATTGAGGCACAGAAAGCATTGGACTCGGTCAAGACGGCTATAACAAAAGCGCCAGTTTTAAAATTCCCAGATTTCAAAAAAACCTTTTGAATTATTTACGGATGCAAGCTCAATAGGGGTAGGAGCGGTTCTAAACCAAGAGCAGAGACCAGTAGTATTTGCTTCTCGTACGCTTAGTGCTGCGGAGAGGAATTACACGGTAACAGAGAGGGAATGTTTAGCAGTGGTTTGGGCTCTGAATAAATTCAGAACATATTTAGGTTCTTTGCCGATTAAAGTTATTACAGATCACGCTGCGTTAACACATTTAGCGACTGGTAAAAATTTGTCAAATAGAATGATCGGATGGGCATTAAAATTAGCAGAATTTAATATAGAATGGGAGCATAGGCCTGGAACTCAGAATACAATAGCTGACGTTTTGTTGAGAAACCCAATTGAAAGTATAATAGGAGAGAAAGTTAATTGTGCAATAATCAGAGATTTGGTACTTTCGTCACGAGATCAGTTAATAGAAGAACAAAAAACAGACCCAGAATTAGGTCATATCTATAGATATCTAGAAAACCCAGAAGATAGCTCGGTTAATGCGGCAATATGGGAGAATTGGTCTCGCGATTTTAGGCTAGTAGAAGGCTTGTTATTTTATGCGAAATATGCAACGTCATTAGGAGAAATGCGAGTATACATTCCCCAAAATCTTTAAGGAATGAAATTATGATAGAATTTCATGACAAGCCATTAGCAGGTCATTTCGGGCGTTTTAAAAACTTATCATAAAATAAGGGATGTTTGTTATTTCCCGTATATGAGAAAATTTATTGATCACTATGTCTCTATATGCCATCTGTGCCGAATTAATAATTATAAAAACGCGTTACCAGCTGGTCGGTTAATACCAATTGTATCAAATTATCCAAATGAAATAGTTACGTTAGATTTGTTAGGTCCGTATCCCGTGTCGAGAGTAAGACGCAACCGATATGTATTAGTAATTACGGATCATTTCAGCAAGTGGGCTGAAATCATACCCCTTAAAAAAGCCTCTGCTCGAGTTATAGCAGATAATTTTTTTGATAATTATATATCGCGTTTTGGAGCTCCAATAAAATTAATTAGTGACAACGGTCCCCAATTTATTTCCGATATTTTTGAGAATTTAAGTGAAAGATTAGGCATAAGGCATGTGAAGACTGTTGTTTATAGACCTCAAGCAAATAGAACAGAACGCGTAAATCGCGATCTGGTGCAAATGATTGCAAATTATGTCAATGAACAACATGACACGTGGGACCAATTCTTACGTGAGTTTGCTTATGCTATTCGTACGGCTGTAAACGAAACAACGGGGAAAACCCCCTGCGGAATTATTCTTAGGTAGAAAGTTTACGCCTTTTCAGAAATTAGTGATGGTATCAGACGGAACGGAATTTGCAGTAGGAGATATTGAGAGATTGTTTGAGGAGGCTAGACGAAACACAGAAAATGAACATGAAAATTGGAAGAAATATAATAGACGTAGGCGTGATGTGCAAATTAAGGTGAATGATTGGGTTTTGGTAGCAACACATCCTTTAAATTCGGCAACAAGAAAAGTGGTAGCTAAGTTTAAACCAAAATTTGAAGGTCCGTATAGAGTATTAGATGTTAAGAATAACAACGTAGTGATATGGAAAGAGGGAAAAAGGTTAACGATTATTGTAGATTAGGTTCGAATATATCGTCAAAGGAAATGTGACGAGACGGAGATAGGAACTGGTAGTTCTCGGATAACGGTAGTTTGCGCGATGAATCAAGTGGTTTTAACAGAGAATAACGGAGATCAAATGACTCGCGAGATGGTAAAAAGAAAGGGTCAGAAGTAAAGCGTGAGTTGGAGGAAAAAAGGTTAAGTTTTAGAAATAATCAGGGAGAGAAACACACAAATAAGATCAATAAGCGCGGACCACTTATCAGATCAATACCTAGTTCTTGGTCTGAGAAAGGTAGAATGATAAAAAAAAGTAAAAATCAAAAGCTAGGATATAAAAGAACAAATGAATCTAGGTCAGGAGGACCAGAAAGGAAAGTTCAGAAGGGATCAGAACATAGAGTTCCTAAAAGAAATTTATCGTCAATTTATACTAATAGTGTGTTGCCAAAATACAGAAAGAAAAGCCGAAGGGAAGAGACGATAACGCCCACCACAAGAGGGTACAATCTGAGACCAAGAAAGGGGAAAAGAGAAGAGCCCCGACTGACCATAGAGAGGAAGACACAACAAGGAGGACCAGTTCGATCCAGAAAAGGGAGAGAAAGGAACGATAGTCCATGCATCGAAGAACGAACAAGATCAAGCAACAAGAATGCCAGACGAGGAGGTGATCAACAACGGCAAGACCAGGAAAAGAGAGGAACGTGTACAAAGAAATCCTTGTCACTGGAGGTCTTGGTAGGAAAAGCCAACTACAAGTCAAAAGAACCAGGTTGTATCGTTTCTTTTTATATTCTTTCGAACAAGTGGTCGGAAGAATTTTTGCAATAAAGCCAAGTCATGGTCAGATAATTAAAATTTTAGAAGCCAAGCAAAAGTGGACACTAAAATGAGTGTTTTCTAGAAAAGAAAAAAAGCTTTTGTCTTGTTAATTTTTTGTATAATTCTGGAGAAACCAACTCTAAAAATGCATTTGTTTACTTCTGTTATGACTTCGCTAAGATGCGACAATTCCTTTTGTGACAAATCTATACAGAACTTTATCACTAACCTTCTGAGACGTCTTTTTTTAGGGAAATTTAATTCCCTACCTATTTCCAATCAGCTCCAAAAAGAGGACAGGGATTCCGTGTTATGCAGATTAGATAAAGTATTTAAGTCAAACGGAATAGTAAAGTGAGAGGCAGTAGGGGAGAGAAATTGAAGCAGGATGTTATAATAGTGAAGTTAGAGATTTATTATTGAAGATTTCTAGGTGGATAAATTAGACTCAGGAAGAGCTGAGATTCAGTGTGGTAAATATTGATTTATAATTAAAGTCTCATTTAAGTTTTATATTAGGAGTGAGATTAAAGTTAAATGTTCAATAGGAACATTATTGAATATAATTCTGGGATCTCTTATTGCGGTAATCTCTGCGTGATCGATATTCTAATTGTTAATTAATTGGACCAGTAAATATTTAAGTTAATATAAAGGAAAGTCCCATTTAAACCTCATAACGCTATTTGAATTATTTGTTATTAAAAGTCTTTGATTCTATTTGGGAAAGATAACCAAATAAAGAAAGTTATTCATAAAAATGGCTACTGGTTCTTCTTTGACTCAGAATTATTCTCGTTCTCAAAGTAAGATCCAAGGGGATCTTCACACTTTGAATGTTTGTTTTGTTTATTGAAAAATGTTTGTAATTGTATAGTGTATATATATGTGTTGTTATATTGTTTCATATTAAGGAACATCTGGTTTTGGGAAACGCGGCGTAGATAGCATACTAACATAACGTTTAACCAGCGCTGCGCGATTTGAGGGGAAATTTTTGAAGTCCAGATGAAAAATATGTATAGAAATTAGTTACAATTTAAAAGTGATATGTACTGTATAAAAATTGTGAAATGTAATCATAATGTGTAAAATTTTTATTTCAAATCACTTAAAAGATTTTAGTTTCAGGGTAACAAACCCTGAAGTCGAAAAGAAATTAACCTATACAAAGAACGGAGCTAAAGAGAAGATGTAAAGAAGAAAAATTGTTAGAATTTAAGTAAACATTTAGGTAGAATTAAGTTAGTTAAGAGACGTGTGGGCCTCGTTTTTTCTACCATTTAAGTCATATATGGTTTTTCCCCGGCTCTGTTACCCAGATGGGACACGTCTATTTATTCTGTACATGTGAGAATCTACCGTGATTAAAATGCATGACTTTGAATGTTAGTCTATTTAATTGGGTAAAATTTGTTGAAGCTGTGGAAATTCACATTAAGGAGAAATATTAAAAATTAAACTTAAGATGAATAGTAAAAATTAAAATTTAAGTGAAGCATTAGAAATTAACAGTTAGAATAAAATTTAGGCACGTAATTTCTTAAGGGCCATTATGACCCTCGAATAAATCACGTTTTGTTTCTTGGAGGGGATTGTGACGTCTTACGCGTCTTTTCTTTAACAAGTCCTTTGGGTTCTTTGGGCCAGAATTAATGGCAACTCTTTTCCAACCAAATCCAAGAAACGAGAAGTGAAGAGATGCAAATAATATAGGATAAATATAGGATCTTAGAGTAAGCGTAATGGCAATGTAAAGGAATATTAGACAATTGACGTGCGTTGTGGCAGTTGATGATTATTGAAGTTCGTGGTTCAAGATTTAAGTTCTACGTGTCGTGGATAAACATATTGGTGATCGACTAGAAGTTAAAAGTCAAGCTACATACCATTGCAGATAAAGACAAGTTTATTACAGAATAATATAAGGTAGGATTGATTACTTATTAGTATATTGGAAGATTAGGCGGTTTCATTATTGAGATTGGTCTGAATTATATTGTGTGTTACGTATTGCGTCATCGTAGATTCTCTCATATTAATTATTAATATTATATTTGTTAAAAGTTTAAGTTGAATATCTTAACTGTGACCCTTTTTCCCTTCTTCCAAATGATCAAACTGCTATTCCGAACTTCCAACACTCTATATCGCCCTTCAAACTTAGGCATAAACTTTCCGACCACTCTCCTACTCGCAACACCCATAAAATGAGCTTGTATCAACACCAAATCATTTACTTTGATGTTAACTTCCCTCCTTTTCCGATTATAATATTTTCCCCAATTTTTGTGTTGTTTCCGCATATTCTGCCTTGCTTCATTGAATAATTTCTCAATGCTTCTTCCTACATATACAGCACCCTCTGTGACATTTATTAATTTACTAAAAGGTGTTATAATCTTTCTACCTAAGAATAACTCAGCCGGAGTTTTACTTGTTGTTTCATTAACTGATGTGCGCAGAGCGAAAGCGAACTAATGAAGAAATTGGACCCAGTTTTCGTGATTTTCTTCTACAAAACAAGCTATCATCTGCACTAAAGTGCGATTAACTCTTTCCGTTAAATTTGCCTGCGGCCGCTATGTTACGGTTTTCATATGTTTTATGTCCAACCTGTGACTTAAGTGTTCAAATACCTCTGATAGAAATTGGGGCCGTTATCACTAATTAAAGAAATCGGAGCTCCGTAACGTAAAATATAATTCTCAAAAAGGGCGTTAGCTATGGCCTGGGCCGAAGCTTTTCGTAAAAGAATAAGCTCACTCCACTTAGTGAAGTGATTAGTTATTACTAATAAAAATCTATATCTTTCGGGTCGGGATGTGGGGTAGGGGCCTAATAAGTCTAACGTTACGATTTCATTGGGGTAATTCGATACTATCGGAATTAATCGACCAGATGGTAGCGCGTTTTTATAATTTAATTTTTGACACCGGTCACAGGTTGATACATATTCAAATATATATTTCCTCATATACGGAAAATAACATGTGTCACGCAATTTTAAATAGGTCTTCCTCTTTCCTAAATGGCCTGCTAATGGCAGATCAGGATATTCTTACATTATTGCTTCGCGAAGAGATCTAGGAATGTACACTCTTAGTTCTCCAAGAGTTGTAGAATATTTCGCGTAAAAGAGTAGACCATCAATTAATTTAAAATCCTGGGACCAATTCTCGCATACAATTGCATTAACGGAACCGTCGTCTAGGGTTTTTTAAATAACGATAGATGTGTCCTATATCAAGATCTTCCCTTTGCTCTCGAATGAGTTGTTCTCTGGAGTTTAAGGCTAAGGCTCGAAGAGCTGCGCACGAAATTTGTGATCCATCCATATTGCCTACTGGATTCCTAGACAATACGTCCGCGACAACGTTTTGGGCACCAGCTCGATGTTCCCATTCAATGTTGTACTCGGATAACTTGAGTGCCCATCTAATCATTCGACTAGATAAGCTTTCCCCATTCGTTAGCTTTGTTAATGCCGCGTGATCTGTGGTTACCTTCACCGGTAGTGATCCAAAATAAGTTTTAAACTTATTTAATGCCCATATCACCGCCAAACATTCTCGTTCTGTAACTGTATAGTTTCTTTCGGCCTTGTTCAGTGTTCTAGACGCGAATGCAATAGGTCTGTGGTTTTGATTAACCCTCTGAGTGGTTAGCTTCCTCCTGAAAAGTTCTTCCGAAAGCGTTTACTCTTTTTTTACCATTCGCTTTAAAAATTCAACAGTTTTCTTTCCTTTCCCCCTTTTAAAACTTGGGAGGTCGAACGGGGACAATTTTATGACTCAGATCGGTCCCTTTGTAAAGTAAGAACCAAGAGATCATTCGTTTACCGCTAGCTGTGAAGTTGCCTTGGGCAATCTTGTTTGAAAGTTGTAGTGCAACTGGGTCGTTTCCCCTATATGTTTAGTCACAGTAAAATTAAAACAAAATGAAGGGTGGAAAAAAGGAAATAAATAGTTTATTAGAAGTAGAAAAATAATTATATTTTCTTCAAAAAAAAATTATTTTTCTTTCATTTTTTAAAAATTATATATATATATATATATATATATATATATATATATATATACTGCTGGACAATTGCTAAGGACGGATAACACTATCATCCATAGCAACCACAAAATGAAAGGAAGCAAAATGTGGAAAATTAGAATAAGTGCGGGATATTAGTAAGAAGAAGTATGAGTATGCAAATTTTTTTCCACGTCTGTTCATCACGTGATAGCGTTCATAAGGGCTTTAAAGGTTTTGACGCGTGTGGACAGTTGTTGTTTCAAGTCAAAGTTTTACAGGAAAGATTTAATAGACGAACTTAAAATTTTTGGCATGTCTTCCCGACATCACATAGATGATTTTATGCGTGGCCGAATTATTGGAAAGGTCGAAGAAGGGCGAAAAATAACAGATGTTGCCAGGGAGTTCAACATCGCTCACAGCGTTGTTTCACGGCTGTGGAAGTCATTTAAAACTACTGGAATGTGTAGTAGACGGCACGGAGGAGGTCGTGTTAGAAGTACGACGCCTGCAGAAGACAGATATATCGTCCTATCAGTAAAAAGGAACAGGCGCACCACAGCTGAGCTGGTGGCAAATCAGTTTCTTGCTGCCTCAGGAAAGCAGATCTCCCGAAAAACTGTTGCCAGACGTTTGAGGGGAGGAGGACTATACGCACGCAGACCTGTTGTGTGTGTCCCATTGACCAGACAGCACCGTACTGGACGTTTGCAATGGTGTCGTGAGCATCACAATTGGACTGAACAGGACTGGGCATGCGTACTATTTTCAGATGAGAGTAGGTTCAGTCTGTCATCGGATTGTAGACGCCAACTGATCTGGCGCGAGAGTGGTACTGCTTATCGTCCAGAAAATATCCAGGAAAAGGACCGATATCCGACATGCAGTATCATGGTGTGGGCCAGCATCATGAACAATGGCCGCACGCGCCTACATGTGGTTGCTAATGGGACTATGACGGGCCAACGATACATTGATAATATTGAACTTCCTCATGTTCATCTTTTCCGTGGTGCTGTTGGTGATAAATTTGTTTTTATGGACGACAACGCAACATGTCATCGAACACTCGCTGCTCAGGATTGTCTAGACAGCGAGGGTATTCAACGTCTCGTATGGCCAGCGCGTTCTCCAGATTTAAACCCCATTGAAAATGTGTGGGATGCTTTGGGGAGGCAAGTTGCTGATCGAAACTATCCTCCGACAAACAAGAACACCCTCATCCGTGCACTCACAGAGGAATGGGATAAATTGCCTCAACAGCATCTGGATAATGTTGTGCAAAGTATGGTACGACGTGTGGAATGTTGCATCACACTCCACGGTGGACATATCCCGTACTGATACCTTTCTTTAAGGTGCCTGATGACTTTTAGATGCATTGTTCCATTTCTCCGTACGCAGATCAAATGAACATATTTTTCTTTCAGATGTTTCACAGCTTTTGTACTTTCCAGAACAATAAATATTCTTTATTCTAATGTCTGAACAGTGTGACAACTATATTTATCCTACTAGGCCTCATGTCTCGTTTAATGTTATGCTACATAGCAATTTGTGATCCGTCCTTAGCAATTGTCCAGCAGTGTATATATATATAATATATATAATATATATATATATATATATATATATATATATTGGTATTGCGATTGGAACCAGAAAAAAAGCATCCTGTATTCATTTTTGAATATGAGAGTAATAAAACGCGCTCACTTTCCTATTTTTTAAAAAAATAATGAGGTAAAAAGAGCGAAGGCCCTATCTCTTTTTTTAAACAATAATAAAATAAATGGTGCATACGGTGATATACATAAGATGATTATATTTATGAAATAAAAGCGATCTTTCTCTGTTCAATTATATTTTTAATTTAGAATAACATAAAAAATGATTACAATATACTTTTAATTTATTTAAATTTAAATCATATAAATGATATTTTTATGTTAACTGAATATTTTTCGGAAAAAATCTAAATTTTCATTCCTAGTGCTCTCCTTTTCGAACTCCTTGTATTAAATAAAAATATCTTTTCTCCATCAGCATTTGTGATGGACATAACATACATTCAGTCAATAATTTTTAATTTTAATGGGGGGTATACTTCTTCAAATGTGCATGACAGTACTTCTAACCATTTTCTACTCAAGTTAAATTTCTTATCTTTCTGTTTCTTTTATTACAAGGAAAAATGTCACACATCGATAACTACATTTTCACACAATTCAGTCATTACTAATTCTATTGTGAAAAAAATTCTCCCTAATTAATTTTGTCTTTCAAAATAGTACACTTAAAACAATTTTGTTCAGTGAAGTTAACCGACAGTTCCACAATGTATTCATACCAAATTTTAAAAACAAATTTAACACTTGGAAATGTATCTATCCTGTATTAAATGTTTCAGTATACACAAATATTTCCTGCTGTAGGGAAGATATAGTATGAGAGATGTGGTGTGCGGTTGTGAAAGATTGTTTTCGTACGCGTGTAGACTATTTTAGAAAATTTAAATATCACTGAAGCTGATCATATAACTGCCAATGAGCCTTAATTTAATGTGTGCTGGTATAAAAATAAAACACTTTACTATTAAACAGCCTATGAGTTTATATTCAATATCAAACTATTGAATATAAACTATTCGCAAAATGGCCTACAACTTCTATTCAAATTGTAAGGAAACTGAAATATAAATATATCTTACTGCAGTCAAAAATATTCATAATATGTAAATATCCTATTCTTCCACTTATTTCATTACATTTTAAAAACTGTAGCTGACAGCGATTTTTTATATTTATAAACGAGGCATAAAAGCTCAAACAGTCGCAAAAATGTCTTTATCATTTTTAAATATACTACTATAAAACGTATATGGATTGTAAGATCAGTCGTAAAATCCTAAAAGCTTTTAGAGGAGCAAAAAACATGTAATTTTGGATTGATCAAATTTTTAATATAATACACAGATATACATGTTATTAAGCAAATACTTTTGAAAAATCAAACTTCCTTCTGAAATAAACGTAATTGAAAGAAAAATGTTTAATTGCAAATGAGTGGAAATACATGTTTATCTAAAAGGTATCCCCAAAGTGAGGCAATCCTCAAACTTAAAACTCAAACTCAGTGGCACAACAATCCATGAGTTCCAGGAGCTACTATGCCCATTCCAATATACGTGACCATTGGCCGCTGAGGTGCATGAACAGATGTCCCGATTTGGTGGTCTGTCTGAAGAGAGACCTTCAGTGTTTAAGACCCCAAGCAAGCTTGGTACTCATTTATCGACCCAATGTAGCGGGGATGAAAGGAAGAGTCGACCTTGCCCAGCCCGTTAATAGAATCCAAGACCTGTCGTGTGGAAACACGATACACTACCACTCGACCCTATTCGGTGAAAAATAAATCTTAATGTTAGAATCTCATATATTTCCCTAATGAATGAGCGAGTCCAAACTTTTTTTCCATGTAAACTGTTTAGATGGAAATGGTTAATTCTGAACATTTCACAAGTTGCATAAATTAAAATTAACTGTTATAGTTTACATCAATTTTTAAGAGTGCAAAAAGTGTATTTTGGCTGCACGAATTTATTTTAAAAGGAATACGGTTACGAAAAAGTAGTACAATTCTATCTAAAGTAGGGTTGGTTACCTTACATATTGTCAAACACAACAATGTATTGGAAGCCAATTCCACAATTCGTTGTTATAAAAATGTATGGAAAATTACAAGATTTATTTTTGCATTTGTAATTTATATATATATAATTTTTCCTGGGAACTTTAAAAGCTAGAGCGGCATCCATCAAAACCGCGGTTCTCTCTCTGTTTTTCCAGATCGCCCCTGACTAAGCCGGCTCTGCCATAGTAAGTGAAAATGCCGGATTTTGTTTGTCGAGATTATTTTATAGCAGACTGCATTTTTCATGTATTTTAGATGGTCGTTTTATATTTTCTACATCAATATCTTAATGTCTGAATTTAAAATTACATAAAATTCTTGACATTCGCATCAATGACCATGATAATTTTTATTAGTATATTAATGTGTCATCAAACGATTACATGACTAATATTAACATATTATTTTAACCATTTAATTAATATTAAGTATAACCTAACGCACACAAATTTTCTGAAATTTAAAATAAATATTTCGAAAACTACTTCAGATATACTCAAAATTTTTCATTCCTACGTTTTAGCTTCTCAGTTTTGCTTCTATGTAAGAATTTATTGTAATTGTATATTCATCAATTTTTTTAGTACATTTTTTGCTCTTAGCATGCAGTTTTCAACTGAATTGTATGAAATCGAAATATATTAAAAAATACCAAAGAAGCTATATAATAAAATTTGAAATTTATATTATACTCAAAGAGTTGCTAGATTTTATGGTAAATAATTTTTAACTGCGCGATACATTTTTTTTTTCGAAATTTCAAATGGAATTTCTAACATAAAATTTCTAGCTTTATACGGTCGAGATTTCAAAAAATATCCAGATTTTAATTACTTATTCAGTTAGCCTTTAAAAAAAGATAAATGTTGAGGTATTTTGTATAAATAGATATTTTTGAAGAATAATTCGAATGTTTTTGAATAGCTCGAATTTAAAATTGATTTTTATGTTTATTTATATGCATAAATGTCTACTGTAAATATTTCCGTATATTTTTGATTACCATTTATTCAAAAATTCAAGTTATAAAAAAAATGTGGGAAAATCTTCATTCATGTTGTCTTTGATGTAAACTGAAGTTCAAGCACTTAAAGTTCAAATATAATTCGGTGTATTTTAACAATATATAACTAGGCACTGTACGTAAACTTCCCTGAACACTTGGGCTTTGATATCTAAAAAAAACTAATAGATCTGAATTAGTTTTTTTTTTCGTTATTATTTTTATCAAAGTGTAAGCAAATGTTTCAAATTATTTGATGAAGTTTAAATTTATTCATTTTTAGTGTTTGGAAAGTTGAAAAGATTTCAAATTTTAAAGTGTTTGGTGTTCAATTAATTTTTTTTGGCATCTTATTATGAAATAATCATGTTTCAAAAACTGAAAGCATTGATTAAGATAAGAAAAATGAAGCGAAGGAATATACTTTAAAAAAGATAATTTGTCTAACTATATAAAATAGCAGATTGCCCTGACACGCCCCAACTTGTTACAGTTTCAAATTAATATGAAACCAAAAGGGAATTGTAACATATTTTACTTATGCGTTGGGACTTTTCAAAACTTTTAAAATACAAGCTAACAAACAAACACTTCCTGGGGTCTAAAGAAATTTTTCCCCGATTTCTTACGATTGCTCCAGGGTCAAAACACGGGGTTCCCTGCGAGCCATAAAACTTCCTATCAGTGTCCTGCTGTGTTGCTTCCACCGTCCCTAATTATATTTCAAGATGTTAAACCTTTAAAAGGGGGAAAGGATTTCAGAAAAGTACGGCTAATCCGCTTTTGAAAATGTTACTTGAAGGCAAAAAAACCCGTGCAGTGCATTTTTGAAGTATCTTTACAATAACGGAATTTTCCGTGCTAACCGCTTGGAGGGTTAAGCACAGCCTCAATTTCGACCCCACTAGCATCCGTAAGTAAGTTAAACTGTTCCTGAAAATTCGGCAACTGCAAAACTGGTGCCTCTGTTCATGCTCGTTTTACTTTATTAAAAGCACCCTGTGCTTCCGTCGACCAATTAAATTTAGCCCCATTTTTCTTTAACAGATATAATGGTTCACATATATCTGCATAGTGGGGTATAAACTTCTTATACCACCCCGCCATCCCTAAAAACTTCGACACTTCCTTGCTATTTTTAGGAGGTTTCATTTCTGCGATTGCTTTGACTTTACTATTGTCGGTTTCAAGCCCTTCCTTACTAATTATGAGACCTAATTACTTCAATTTGTCACATGCGAAGTGAGATTTTTCTTTGTTTAGAGTTAGTGCTGCGACTCTCAACAATGTAAATACCTGATTCAAATGATCTATGTGTTCATTAAACGATGGAGATGTGATAATAATATCGTCCATATAAACCATCACGAAACGCCCAATTAAAAACTTGGCGTCGTTCAGAAGCGGGAGCAAAAGGTCTGGGTCTTGGCCTAGAAGTGTCTTATATGAGTATCACATCGGAACCCAGGAACTTCGATTTTTTCCAATTTTAAAGAGTTGTCACTTGTCTGCAAGTGTAATAGCTCCGTGTCGCCTTTTTGAGCTTCTGCAATTGCATTAAGATCCACAGGAGGTGGTGCAATGTAAGAGATACGAGAGAAAACGTCGGCTACCACGTTTTCAGCGCCACTGATGTGCTGGATGTCTGTTGTAAACTGTCCCAGAAATGATAGTTGATTGAGTTGTACAGGTGGTAGCTTTTCACGGCGCTGAAGGAAAACGTAGGTGATAGGCTTGTGATCTGTATAAATTGTGCAGTGCTGAGCTTCCAAAACATGGAAAGAACACGCCACCATGAACTGCCATATCAAAGATAGACTAACAAACCCATTTTGTATTAACTGCCAGGACTTCGGTCACTCGGCCTGTTATACAAAATGCCCCAAATTCCCCCAGCCTAAGAAAGGGACCACTTTTACAGACCCAATTAAAAAGAAAAATTTCGTCAGTAAATGGACCAAAGAGGGAAATTCCTTCGCTAACGTTGTTAGTGGGGAAATCCCCAGCCAAACCCCACCCGAAAATAATAATAAAAAAAGGTAGACTCCCCACGTGAATTCCTTAGCCAAGAAGACAATACTTCAGATCTAGCTCTAGTTTTAGAGCTCTTTAATATTATTTCAAAATTAGTTAAGAAAAACCCTAAAATCCTCGATCTCCTCTCCAAATTAAAAAATTCTAATTCCTACGAAGAAAAAACCTGCCTACTGGCAGAAGCATTAATGAATAATGTCTAAATTTCCCTACTCTTACATATCTCAACCTAAAAAATTCTCTCCTAATTGTTTTTAAAATTGTAAAATCCTCCCCTTAATTTTTATCAATACTTTCTTTTTTATTTTTAAAAGTAAACTTCTATTCCCACGTCCATGATTTCACTCTTAAAAGCTCACTACCATCCTCCAATCAACGATCACTTCCAAAGCCGATGTCTCCTGCACTACCATTGGACTTCCTCTGCTGAAGTCACGCCCTCCTCTTTAAACCCAAGCTTCTAACACCACGAACATCAGAGTTCCAGATAGAGGTTTGAAGGCTGCTGGCGCAGCCTAGACACCTTTCGACAAAATCATCCGTTCAATCACCCGCTCCAAAACATGGCGGAAGTGTTGGACAGCACTGTAGAGGGCAAAAAGGTCTCTGTAATAAGCTGGCCACTGTGATTGAGCAGTCGTGAGTTTTTTTTTAAAGAAAGTCAGCGGCTTCCAATTATCATCGACACGTTGCATCAGTGCTGCTCCAACGTGGTGAGCAGAAGCATCAGTAAAAAGTCCTAAAGGCACATCAGGGGCAGGATGCGTCAAAAGTGTTACTTCTGACAAGGCTCCTTTGCATTTTGAGAAAGCTGTATCAAGTTCAGAAGTCCATGTCACAGGTTGGGCTCCTCGAAGCCCTGAAAGAGCATCATTAAGAGAAGACTGATACTTCTCAGCAGACGGAAAAAACGACGGTAAAAGTTTACCATGCCTAGAAAACGTCGTAAATCACGTGCAATTTTAGGCACAGTGTAATTTTGGAGATCCACTATACGATTTGGAAGCGGGCGAGTTCCTTCAGAAGAGACTTGATACCCGAGAAATGTCACACTTGTTTTGCCTAAGCAACTTTTGGAAACATTCACCAGAAGACCGTTATCGGAAAGACGTTGAAATAGGATGCGAAGGTGTTGCTCGTGCTCGTCGTTATTTGCAGAGAAAACAAGTATATCGTCTATATATGCAAAGCAAAAATCAAGGTACACCGTCGATGAATCTTTGGAAAGTTTGTCCGGCATTTCGCAAGCCGAAACTCATAAATGGGAACTCGAAAAGCTTGGGTATGTCTTCTTCGTTAACAGGAACTTGAGTGTAAACCTTGGCCAAGTCGATGACATAGAAGATGTTGCGGTCCTGTAGACGATGCGAGTAGTCATGAATATGACGGACAGGGTAACAATCAGGGATTTTATGAACATTAAGAGCCCTGTAATCGCCACACGGATGCCAACCTTCTGACTTCTTGGGTACGAGATGGAGCGGAGACGCCCATGATCCCTCGCCACCTCTAGCTGTCCCTTCCAACATCATAGCTTCAAATTCAGCCTTGGCAATTTTCATTCGCTCAGGGGCAAGGCGTCTAGGACGGCAAAAGACTGGAGGATCAAGAGTATTTTTCTTATATGATGAATAGTAGAATGAGAAACGTTGCGAAGTGTGCCTGCAGGGCGTGTGAGGGTTGGATACTCTTTTAAAATATGGTCATATGGAGTAGATTCGCCTGAAATGATTTTAATACTCAACATGGAATGACCTGTGGATTGTCCTCTGACGGATAAACTCGTTATTCTATCCAAAAGAAGTCTATGTTTGCAGTACGGTAAAAGTCCGAAGTGAGCTAGAAAGTCTGATCCAATTATAGGCAAAGGAACGTCAGCAATTACAAATAGCCAGGAGAGTGTCTACGAAGTCCGAGGTCTAAAGGTAACGTCAGAAATCCATAGGTTTTAATAGTAGAATTATTGGCTGCCTTCAGCTGGAAATTTGGATCCGGTTTTCGAGGAGATAGAAAAGAACATGGAAAACACAGAGGTCCGAGCCTGTGTCAACTAGAAATTGTTTCTTGGACAGCTGGTAGGTAACTAGAAGGTGACTGTTTCCAATATGGCAACTAGTAGTCGCCGTTACTGGCTGCCACGAACGTTTTCCTCTGTCCAAACAATTTTTGTTTTGTCATTCTTTTTCGAACCTTTTAAATACTCGTGAAGAATAGCTTGATGTTTAGCAGCATTTTTTAAATATCTTCTATAAAAATTAAGGAATCCAAGGAAGGTTCTCAAATCATGAATTGTTTCGGGTAATTTGTATGATAAAATTGCATCTACTTTCTCTGGAAATGGCTTAGATCCTTCGGGTGTTATCAAGTATCCCAGAAATTATAGATGAGTTACTCCCAAAGTTGATTTTGAGATATTCACTCGAAGACCATATTTTTGTAAGCGATCAAACACAAGTTTCAAATGAGTTTTATGTTGTTCTTCATTGTCAGAGGCTACTAGAATGTCGTCCAGGTATGGAAAAACAAATCCTAGTCCAAATAATACTTCATTGATAAAGTGCTGAAAAGTAGAGGGTGCATTTCTCAACCCAAAGCTCATAACATTAAACTCAAATAAGCCAAATGGTGTTTTTATGGCTGTCTTTTCCTTATCTTCCTCAGCAATTGGAATTTAAAAATATGCTTTGAATAAATCAATCTTAGAAAATATACTTTTCCCTTTTAAAATATGATGAAAATCTTGAATACGTGGAATTGGGTAACGGTCAGGAATAGTTTGGGCATTTAAACGTCTATAATCACCGCATGGTCTAACACTTCCATCTTTTTTATTCACAAGATGTAGTGGGCTTGCCCATGGAGATTTAGAAGGTCGAATGATATCGTTATTTATCATAAATTTAAATTCTTGCTTGGCTATTTCTAATTTTTTAGAATCCAATTGACAAGCTTTTGAGTAAACCGGTGGGCCTTTAGTAGCAATATAGTGTTTAACATCATGTTTGGTATAAATAACTAACAAATTTGGTTTCATTAAATCCGAATATTGTAATAATATATTAGAAAATTTTGATGTTTTATCCATTATGTTAATTTTATTTTCTTGCAAAATAGAAGAAATTTCACCATTAACATGAAGGTTAGTTATTCCATCTATTAACTGTTTATTTCGGATGTCAATTAACAAGTTAAACTTATTTAAAAAATCAGCACCAATTATTCCTTTATCTACTTTAGCAATAATGAAAGGAAACTGGAACTCACGACGAAGCCGTAGATTTAAAGTTAAAATTTTATGCCCAAAAGTTGGTATTTCTGAGTCGTTTGCTGCACAAAGCTTAAAAGAATCACACATTTTATTTTTACATGAGGCAAGAATTATTGATAAATCAGCACCACTATCAACAAGAAAGAGTAAACCGGTGTTTTTGTCAGTTACAAATAAACGGTTATTACGGCAATCTTTATATTCTGTAGCAGGAGAGCTTGCCGCTAAATCTACTGCTTTTCTAAGTTTTCCGATGCCTTATTCTAGGATCATGGACTTTTACATTTATCAGGATAGCACTTATTAACAAACATGAAGAATAACAGTATTTCCCATTTGGGTTGAAACGCTTACGAAATCGACTTCGGCTTTTATTTCGAGTTTGATTGGAATTCTTAAATTCGCTTCTTGAATTTCTCCTGTTGATGGATAATTCTGAAATTCATTTCTCTAAAAGGCTGACTTTATCCAGGATATTTTTCATAGCAGAATTATCTGCAGTAGCAGAATAAATTTCTATTGATGAATTTATTTCAAAAATTTTATCTGCCATAACTGAAAAAATTTCTAAATTTTCCGAAATAATAACTCAAATATTTTTGATGGAGTCTGGTAATTTATCTAGCCATAATGTTCTTAAAACGTTTTCGGAGATATTAGCTCCAGCCAACGATTTAATTTTTCTCAAAAGTTGACTGGGTTTCATGTCACCTAATGAGATTCCAGTAAGCAATTTTATAACGCATTTTTCTTCACTATCTTTGAAAGCACTTAAAAGTCTATTTTTAGCACAAGAATATTTATTTTTTCATCACTCTGAATGATATCCCATATATTTTCTATGAATTTTGTATCTAACTGCGCAACAAGGTAATTAAACTTAGTTTCTTCTTGTTTAATATTAGCAATGGAAAACTGAGCTTCAACTTGAAAAAACCATATTTCGGGTTTCGCTTCCCAAAAAGGAGGAATTTTAACGCTTACCTTATATGCTTCGAATGTTTCCTGATTCGATTTTGCCACAGCCATTTCATTATTATCATTCATCATTTGAATACGTCCGGGTCACCAGTTTGTAGACGATTTAGTCACAAATAATATATGTGAAGTTGAAGGTGCTATTGCAAGCCCCCTTAGCATCCCCCCAGAGAGGGCAATGTCCCCGACGGGGGAAAGGAGCGACGAAGGAAGGAACATCAGAACTAAACAGAGTCCGTTGGGACCGCAAGAGAGGCAGACGCGCATCGGCAGAGCAGTAATAACTCTTAAAAATAATGACAGCCAATTAGGCTACGACGCGCGTTTAAATGTTTCACTCCATTCATTAATTGTTATTCTCCCTTTTCTTTATTCTTGTTTTAAAAATAAACAGATTATTCTGGCAAATCCCAGTTTACGAATTCATCCAAGTACCAACATAACATTTGGGGGCTCGGCCTCAAATTAAATTAAAATTAAAAACCCCTAGAAAATATGACGAGTCAAGACTGGTGGACCACGCACGCTTCAACGACGGAACCGGCAACGCAAACCACAACGACGAAATCATCAACGGTGAGTCCATTCCAATTTACTCCTTTATTGTTCTGAAGATATTTATTTACGATGGTCTGTCTAGAGGAAATTGCTGCTATTGCGAACATATTAAAGACGGCCCCTGCTTCAACGGTGCAACTTCTGCACAAAATTGTTAATGGCGAACCCTACAGTAAATCTTCTAGAAAAGAGTTAAAAAAATTCGCTGGTTTCCCACAGAATTACGACATTGAAGCACGAAAGAATAAAATTTTAAAGGACTTTACGAAAACTGAACTTATTACCGTCTGCACTATATTAGGACTGAATTGCGCGGGAAGCGCCAAAGAATTAAGCGAGCATATATTTAAAAATTTATCAGATCTTGCATCTTTAAAAAATAATTTTACCGAACAATTGACGGATGACGAAGACGAAGATTCGGCGCCCTTTTCGCTAGAATCTACGAACGACGCGAATAAACAACCCCTCACCCCGCCAATTTATCACTTGCCCTCTCCTCAGGATGTTTTTGTTCCCCTCCCTCAAACACAACTAAATCAAAGCCAAAGAGGGAACGAAGAGAATGTATTTTTGTTAAAGGACCTTTTTTCAACTATGAGGTCGTTTACGGGAAATGATAATTACAGCGTTAAAGCTTTTTTTCGCGACGTAGAAGAAAACTTTATTTTTATCCCACACATATCTGATTTGCAAAAAATTATTTGTGTTAAACGTTTGCTTCAAGGTCCTGCAAAGATTTTTATCGAAACTCTCCATAACATATTAACGTATAGTTCTCTTAAAGCTGCATTAATTGAAGAATTTGAAGATTTATTTTGTTCTTACGACGTCCACAAGGAAATGCAAAAACGGAAATTACGCCCTACGGTATCTCTATTTGAATATTTTTTGGCTATGCGTGAAATTGCTTCAAAAGCACACTTTCGTTTAGACGATCACAGCCTGATTATGCATTGTATAACTGGTATACCTGATTCTAACCATAATAAATTGATATTATACGCATGTAAAAGTATTTCAGAATTTAAAGAAAAGTTAAAAATATATGAAAAGGTTTTTATGCAAAATAATTCTTATAGTATTGATATTAAAAATAAGCGTACAAATGTTAAGCAGTATGATTTTCCTACATCTAATAAAAATATGTGTTCTGATAATAAGTTTCATAAAAAAGGTCAATTTAATGATGCTACTGCTAATAAGAGTAATGTACGTACACGTTGTTATAATTGTGGATTATTTAATCATACTTCTAATGAATGTTACCATAAAAATAAAGGTTTAAAATGTTTTAATTGTAACCAATTTGGTCATAAAAGCTCTCAGTGTGTATTTAAAAAACCTGATTTTAAAAATCAAGTTGTTAATGAGGTTCTTAGTGAAGTTGTTAATGAAATCAATTCCTCATCAGAAATGCGTAAAACTGTTAAAATTAATGGATATGATTTTGATGCTCTTATTGATACGGGTAGTACTATTACTTTAATACGCGAAAGTGTTCATCAAATTCTTGGAAGACCGACGTTAAATCCTACGAAAATAAATTTAACTTCTTTCGGTAAGAGTGAAGTTAAAACCTTTGGATCTTTTAGATCCACTATTGATATTGAAGATAACAAATTTATGACGGACATTTATGTTATTAACAATTCGCAAACAACTATTGATGTAATTATTGGAACTGATGTTTTAAAACAAACTGAATTTCAAATTAGTGCAAATGGTATAGAATTAATACCTAAGAAAAATGATCACTTTATTAATTTAATTAATGTATCTAAGGCACATAACCAATCGGAATTAAAAGATAATGCCCTAGAAGTATTACAACTAAAATTAAAACATGCAGAAGATAAGTGTAAAAATTTAGAAATGCACGTATGTAACACGTCTACATTATCATTAGAAAAAAACGGCGTTATTAGATAAATTGCATAAATTAGAAGAATCAAATTTAGAAAAGGTTGACAAGTTAGTTAAACTTGAAGAAAAGTACGAGATCTTACACTTAAAATTGCAGAACAACGACTTGTTGAGAAAGAAATTGAATGTACATCGTTAACAGAAAAAATACTCCTCGTAAACACACTAACGGAATCAAACGATCATCATAAAACATCGATGTCAACTAAAGAACGAGAAATTAACCCTATTAAGCGCAAAACTAAGAAGTCAAAGTCTAGTGGAAGAAATGCTAATAAAACAAGTGATAGTGATGAGAATCAAGCCCTTGCCAAAGAGAAAAATGATTTGCTTAGACAGATTGAGTTCCTGAACTCCATCATTTTGGATACGAAGTTGAAAGAGCCAAACAAGAGTAAAGCCCACTTCGTTAAAAAACGCAAACAACACATATATAAAAAAGACGAACCAGTGACAATCAAAAGAACCCAGTTCCGTACAGGACTCAAATTACGACCCAAATTCTACGGACCCTATAGAATAAAGACCGTCAAACCCCATGATAGATATGAAGTGGAGAAGGTTGGTCAACACGAAGGTCCTCATCTTACATCCACAGCTGTTGATTTCATGAAGAGGTGGTCAACCGCTGATGCCTGACGATTTTATGACTGCAATTTGAGTAACCCCACAGTGACTCTCTGTGAACAGAACTTTGAATAACGAACTGAACTTTTTCTCTTTCCCTTTTTATAGCTTTTTTTTAATAGCTGTGAGCAGCAATGACGACCTGCTTCCAGAAAAACACCTGTGTGAAGTACTGGAAAGCATCGCACTTGTTATTTTTTCTTTTCACTGTTTTCAATTTTTGTTTTATAGGTTTGCTTACAACATTTTGGATTTTCTTTCACTGTGGTCAGCTCATTTTCAGGATGGCCGATTGTGAAGTTGAAGGTGCTATTGCAAGCCCCCTTAGCATCCCCCCAGAGAGGGCAATGTCCCCGACGGGGGAAAGGAGCGACGAAGGAAGGAACATCAGAACTAAACAGAATCCGTTGGGACCGCAAGAGAGGCAGACGCGCATCGGCAGAGCAGTAATAACTCTTAAAAAATAATGACAGCCAATTAGGCTACGACGCGCGTTTAAATGTTTCACTCCATTCATTAATTGTTATTCTCCCTTTTCTTTATTCTTGTTTTAAAAATAAACAGATTATTCTGGCAAATCCCAGTTTACGAATTCATCCAAGTACCAACATAACATATATGAGGTAAGTAAAATAATTATTTAGATTTAGTTCCTCCTTTTTAAGAAGAAAATTCTTTTAGATCGTTAGAACTTTTTATTCTCGTTCTTACATCGCGCTACAATATGTCAACAACTTTTTGTTGCTAAATTTATAAGAACAAAAATATTATATAAATATAGAGATGCAACATTACGATCAAGAGTATCATACCGTCATTTTTGAACCCAACTTTAGCGTGCACGTTTTTCGGTCCCCTTTGGAAGAACGATCATTGTGTTTATAAGTCATTTGGATCTGACGTGGGGCAAAGGTTTTTTCAACTGGGTCATCTCCCGTCCTACCGAGTTTGGGACACGAATGAGCCTCAAAATTCGGATGCATATACGTTGGATGTCATGAATTGCACGTGACTGGCAGATGTGTACATGACTTTGTTGACGTGGTTGGATGATTGGGAAATGCATCGAGATGAGAGTGTATCGTGGCGTATGGTGTGTCTCCAACGATGGAAACAGGCTTTGGAAAAACATTTGGAGCACTCGCATTGGCAGGCTTTGGCCAATAGAATGCTAGCTGACATCATGCTACTCGAGAATATATAAGGTGAGCAGCCAGCAGCTCGAATCACTCCTACTCAGGGTCTATTAAAGCAACATGTCTCTCTCGAGTTAACCAGCCTTTTTTCTCATGTCAACGTCTTTTATCACGATGGAAAGCCAGTGCCCATCGAACTGTCCATTGCCACGATTCCCAGAGATGGAAGTGATCAGGAAGTAATATGCATCACCGTAAATCATGCCGGTGTGACCTACATGGCCAAAGACATTCGATCCAACAACTACACGAATGACCTTCTCTATCTGGTGCGCCCGTTATCCAACAGTGTGCCCTTGGAATAACTCCCGTTTTGTGTGAGGGGCAAGTTTTCCCAGCTGGCCCGAGGAAGCGGTCTCACGGTGGTCATAGGGACGACCTAATAAAAATATTCCAGAGGTGGTATTGTTTACCATGTCTTTGGAGATACTGCCTAAATTTAAAGACATTTGCGATGGAACCTTTCCTACCACCTGCATGAAAACGTGCAAGAGGAAGGGGATATATCGCAATGCACCATGCTCAAGTCTAATCAATTTGCATAATACCTGCAGCAATTTAACAAGCTGCACACAGAATGGAACTAAAAAGTTTCTGATTTAACAAAGATAAAAAAAAAACGAACATTAGACCGAAAAAGGGGACCGAGTCGACACAAAAGTAGACTGGGTCGGTCCCCTTTTTTCAGGATAAATAATGTACCAAGATTGGAGTGTATCTCTTTAAAAACTTGTGCTAAATTAACAATCTTAGCAGAACACAAAAGTACAGGACTTGTTGTACATAGTCTAATTACGTATCTATACAGACTTTAAGATTGTTTCTTAGGAGTAAAAATAGTTAATCATTACTTCTAAAACAGAAGCAATATTTTTCTAAAAGAATGCAAGCTTCTGCAATTTGCCTTCAAAACAATTGCATTCTCTTGTCTCTTCACACCCACTATCTTGGTGGAATCATTGACAAACTACCATCACTTTCAAACAACATACAGTGGCCGCGGTAGCCTAGTGGTCAAGGTAACGGACTCGTGGCTGGAGTGTCATGAGTTCGATCCTAGTACCGCTGAAGTTCAACCATGTAGGGGAGCGGTGCAGCTTAGGCGTTGTCCTCGTCACTTGATCATGGTTCGAATTTACAAGGTCCGTCGCCAAAAGCCCTCGTGTAGCTGAATAGCGTGACGTTAATATTCACTCACTTGCCGGAAGGGATCTTAGAAACCCAGATGCCCGCAGAACTTTCCGAAGATTCTGTAGATCAGAATGTTTCAGAATGCAGCACGGTCAAAAATGTTTTTTGTTAAAACTATCAGGGTTGGTTTTGTATTGGATATTCCAACTCCAGCAGTCTTGATGAAAAAAAAATTTCATGGCAACGGAGAGGGATGCTAAATGTTTTTAATTAAGACTGTCAGGATTTGTAGCTATTTGAAATATTTTTAGATTCTGGTAGTCTTATGGGTAAATATTTTTAGCCAAAATCTTCAAATCTGAAAAGTGGGGGATCGAGTCGTACTCAGTCCCCTTTTTTCGGGTCAAGTAATGCACCATGATCGGAATGTATGTTTTTTTAAAACTCAAATAATACACAAAAATTGGACTTACCTGTTAAAAGTATAGTGAGTTGATTGTCGTCTGAATCCGCTGTTTTTTCAAGACACGCAAAGATTAGAAGGAGTGGGCTTGTTGTAGTCCCCTGTTTTTTCCAAGACACACACTATGATTGGAATGAGTTGGCTTGTTGTTGACAACTGTTTTTTCAAAACTTGTTATCTCAATCTCCTGCTTTTTCAAAGCCCACCAAGATTAGAATGCATAAATTTCATTTGACCCATCTGGGGTCGAACTAACAAAATTAGAGCAATGCATTACATGTTCATCCATGAGTAATATCAATTACACATAAATAAGATAACGTAATTACCAACCTTGTAAATAAAAATCCTATGGGGGTGTATCATAAAAATGTTTCTTTTCAAAAAAAGATCGTTTTCCATTTTCAATAATTTTTTGAACGGGTCACGGGGCTCAACTATTTTTTCGACGGACTGTATCAAAATTCGTCAGACCCACTTTGCGCAACAAGCAAAAGTCGTCAGACCCACTTGATGCCGCAAACAAAATTCGTCAGACCCACTTGATGCAGCAAACAAAAGTCGTCAGACCCACTTGATGCAGCAAACAAAAGTCGTCAGACCCACTTGATGCAGCAAAGAAAAGTCGTCAGATTTACTTGACGCAACAGCAACAACTCACACACTACACACGCTGGCCATAACAAATATCTCGTTCGTACTCCAATTCACCGACTCATTGGGGGAGGGGGAGTACTGTAGCGGTTACAGCCACCGGGTAGGAGTGATCACTTTTGTCTAGTGCAGGGGTGGTCGACCTTTTTGGGAAGTGCCACTTTCTGATAAAAAAAAATGATGCGTGTCGCTTTCAACCTTTCCAACAAAAAAAAAAGAGATGAAAATATAAAAAAATGCTAGTTATATTAGTTTATTATGGGATTTTTACGCAAATAGAACATTTTTTAATGCAACTATTAGTAGTGGGAGTTCTAAAAATATATATATAATATAATACTCGTAAGTAGGACAAAAGTGCAAACTTAGACTTTATTGTCAATAAACTTTTTTCAAGTTTAATTAGTTAAGTTAGGTATAAAATAAAAAGGAAAAACTTGAAAGATTTAATTCTAAATAATTATTAAAAAAATCAGTACTTACTGTGGTCTTTGAATTTGTAGCTTTTTTACCGTCAATTATATTAGGATTAGTTTGAAGAAGCTAACAAAATTAAGTTATGTATTAAGTGTGTATCAGCTAGTTTTTGAGCGATATTTTGATTTTATGTTCGTAAAAGGAAACGTTTATACACAATCATATGTTGTTCTATTTCAGGGACAACCGCATTTAAATAAAATTGTAAATATATATATATATATATATCAGTGCTTCTCAAACTTTCACTATTGGCAACCCAATTTCCAATCATAATTTTTATCGCCCCCCTTATATAATAATAATGCACTTTGGCGCTAAAGCTACTATATGATCTTAATTATAAACCGTACAAATTCACAAGATATAAGTATTAAAAATTCTGTATTTGTTACTTTTAAGTAATATATATTTTAACCAAATTAATTTTGAGTTATATATATTTTGAGCAAATTAAAATTTTGAGTAATATATATTTTAAAAGCAAATTAATTTTGAGTAATATATATTTTAAACAAATTCTTTTAAGTAATAGGATAACTATGATGTTATTTCTCGTATCTATAATTTTTAAATTGAAACAGATTGCAAAATGATATTTATTTAAAGATTTAGTTCTTCCATCAGCCATTTTTAAAAGTTTAAATGTCATTAGAAAAATAGTCTATCCGTCCCGATCAGCATTCTCGCGAACATCGGCGTGAGTCTATCCGACGTGTAATTGCAAATGTCGGTATTTTTTACCTTTTCATTCCCCAGTAACACTTTTGAGTGCGGCTCCGTATAATAAGCGATGCCAATTGCTGAAAGTCATACTGACTTCCAGTTTCCTCCTCAGAACGAGCTCTGACGATGTGAAATTGGACTTAAGAATTTTTTTAAAAAGAATTTTGGCAGCCAAGCCAAACGGGCATATCAAGGGATTTTTTACATGCCGCATAATCGTACAACATGGCCGTTGTCAATTTTCTGCATCATGAAAATCCACCGACTTGGGCGGAGTCGAACCCGCAACCTTAGGTGCAGAAGACGAGAGACAATCCAGTCGGAAATAGCTTATTAGTAAGGAGAGTCAAACCAAGAGCATAGCAATGAATACAAAAATGTAAAATGTTTTTTTAAATGAATGTTCATATTATAAATATATTTAAGCGAACTGTAATTGTAATCCTCACAGAATTAGCATTTATTATTAATGTTAAATAATGAAAAAGAATGTAAAATTCCGATGAAGAATAATTGTGTTATTTTTAATATTTAAAACGAGAAGAATTCAAAATGTTTTACCCGGGAGCAGACGCGCACTCGATACTAATGTTAATAGTCCTTTTTTACAATTATTTTTATTGTACACGTTAAAAATCACAATTCCAGTGAGTAATTTAGCTAAGAGAAAGTATACTTACCTACTTTCTACCTTTTTTCATTGATAACTTGAGAAAAATTCCAATAGAACCGAACTAAAATGTTTCTAAGGTACGTGACCTTAATAAAGGACTCAAATCACAGACACTTTTCACTAACATTACAGGAATGATATCTGCAAGCAAAACTGTCATATTTCGTTCCAATTTTTGTAGTTTTGCTGTCCCCGCGCGGCCTCTCCCGAGTTAAATGTGTAATCAATGTAAAAATATGAATGTTTGTTCAAAAAAGGAATTGTGTAAAACATTTTTCATCGTGCTTTATATCAGGGGTGGGCAGACTTTACACGGCACGGTCTACTTTTTCAAGGTGTCGCGGTGTGACGTAGGTGTGATAAGCAGAAAAAAAAAGCTCAACATAAATATTTGTATTGCAACAATAATAAATACATAATATATGTACTTACTTACATAACTATAGCAGAAAAATTTTCTCTTTTAAAACTACGTTTTAAGTAAAACCCATAATACAAACATAATAATTATACCCATAAATTTAATAACAAATGATGCATTTTCAAACAATTCACAATACAACACAAATTAAGTAATTTTCCCTTAAATTTAGCTTTTACCGCTAAAGTCTCAATAGACGACTTAGCCTTCGTATTATCTGCCCCAATCTTGAATACCTCGGTATATTATTACTAACTGCTAATCTTGCACTGGATTCTAAGTGGTCGTCTGTGAAACGGGAATATGTTGTCTTAATTATATTCTTTGTTGAAAATGTAGATTCTCACAGGTCGGTAGAGGGGAAGAACGATGATAAATGAATTGCAGCTTTTTTAAAATTGGGATGCTTTACTTCGACCAATAGATTCCAAAAGTTTTCTTTACAAATTACGTCCTTTTGAAAAAGAAAAGCTTCGTTTTCCTCGAGAGATAAAGAGAACATGCAATATACATATATTTAGTTATATTTTTCACATCAACATTGCCAAATGAATAACCCATGAATGCAACTTTAGAGGAATTCTAGTCAAGTAAATACTTGAAAACATTTTTCAAATTTGGTTTGGAATTTTATTCACGGGTGTTTCCATTATCTTTGTAGCCACCTGTGTTTCTTTAGTATATGAGTATAAGATTTTATGTAAAGGCGATCACCCCAAAATGTCTTGGCGGTCCACCGGTCGATCGCGATCGACTTAATATTCGCTCTGGTTTTATATGTTTCAGAATACTCATAAAAATAAATCTTGGCCAAATAATCCTTCAAAGTGCTTTCTGTGCTTTTCCAAACGCCATATAACTATTTCGTATGGGAAAATGCGCATTATTTAAAACTTCCCTAAATGAAAAATAAAGACATAAAAAAGGAATGAACTTACCCTACCAGTAAGTTCGAAGGTCAAACAGATGAATTTTTTATCTTCCTAGAATGTTTCTCCGGGTCAGGGTTTTGTCTTTTCTCTGAAATAGTATTTTAGGTTGTTGTTTTTTTTTTAAAAAAAGAAAACTTAATAAAAAAATATCTCATCGCGGGATTACAGCAAATCAAACAAAATATTGTATTTTTTATTTAGTCTTAGGATCAGATATTTAATGAATATATCGAAGTGAAAGCTTTTATGTTTGATGAAGTAATATATTTCGCCAGATGAAACATATAAATTATAACATTGTAAATGTGAATTTTTTTATTATGTCAGAAAGTATTTTGTTTACTTCATTCCGGTAAATTAATTTTTTAGACCTTTAATTTTCGATATGATCGCCCCCCCAGTTAGAGAAACACTGATATATTATTATTATTATTATATTGATATATATTATATTTTATTTTTTAATTTTTCAATAAGTCTGCGGGTAGAACTTTTACAACCCAGCGTGCCACACTGTGGCACGCGTACAGGGGTGAACCACCCCTGGTCTAGGGGTATGTTATGCGGTTTTGGATCCACCGCGTTTCTATCCACCGCATACACTCTGCCACAATTAAATCTAACTCTAATGGATGTGCAGAAATAGTCCCAACCAAGGCCATAACATTTAAAATATAATGCTATTTAACGATAAGTTTGTTCTTCCAGACTCTATCAAAGGCTATAGATAAGTCTAGCAAGGGTACCACGGTATGTAGAGTTGCTTTAAAGTTTTGGGCGTCCCTGATCCTTTGGCAAAAGTAAAGGATTTGATCTGTGGTACAATGCTCTTTTCTAAAACTGTATTGGCTAGGCGGATTAAGCGGCTGGTGGACCTGGTGGCCGCCAGCCGCCCCTCCAAACCTGTAGAGACCCCAAGCTTGACGGATTCTTGTTATAAATTCAACGATTAACAAAAAGATCTTGAATCTATATTTAACAAGGACTACCTTTAACTTTCAGATCTTTAACCAGGGACGTCATAAGGCATGGGCCAATTGGGCCTCTGCCTCAAAGAGGCCCTAGCCTCCTTCACGAGTAAGCCTTCATAAGATTATGGTTCGAATAATTTTTACGGTCAAATGTTATTTCCGGATGCATTCTTCGAAAAATTGGGAATTTCGGACTATAAGTAAATTGGTAACAGCAGTAAGGCTGCATTGTTATTGATGACCATTGTCCATATATAGGCCTACACTTACCACCATAGACCATCATTACTCATTCAGTCAAGAGTCAGTAGTCTGTCGAGCTGGTTTGTGCAGTTGTTAGTCATGCACATTTATTTGTTTCAGGTTACTATGTTTGTATGAGTATTTGACAACGTATACTTTGCACTGACATTGGCATAACTAGTCATGAGTGGTTCCGGAATCAAAATTCCTTGGGGACCCTTTTTTGGCGCCTCTTAACATTTTACGATTTTTTTCTTACACGTATTGGGGCCCCAGTAGCTAGGAGCACGGTATCATTGATAACTACGCTCCTGCTTTTATGGGTCATAGGAGGGGCCTACATTCGAGCAGGGGCCCAAGACCTTAGGACATCTCTGATTGTAACCCGATGATTCCCACTTATTTGAGTCATGCTAGCCCTGGCCATTTTTCTTCCATATATCTGTATTGTTGCAATCTGAACAAATTTTTCACATAAGTGTTTTTGAAAATTTTTTATGTCGAATAAATTAATAATATTCAAGTCAAACAAGTTCGCTTTTAGTTCACAGCCGTGCTTGGTTACTCTCGAATACATCTTGCATTGATGGGAAAAATTCCCAATATCAAGGAAAAGTTCCTGTAGACTGATGAAACTTCGGTAATACATTTGTCTAGGTAACATATTAAATTGATTAAACTTTCAAGGTCACAGGCTAATATAAGCGTGAGAAGAGTAATCTCAAATGTGAAATGATGATATATTGAAAACCTGTGTAACTAGAGGAATTTTTTATGCAAACATGCATACATTGTGTAGTACAAGTATCGGATATCAGTATGTGGGACGGAATTGCATGCCTGTTGCTCTTGGTCGGTCAATATAAGGTTATTTAATTCCGTTTGGGAATGATTCTTTCGTTGTCATCCAATGATGTCCCATTCATACTTGATTGGAGAAAGATTTGGTGATCTAATAGGCGAAAGTAACATGCTGACACTCTAATAGAGCATGTTGGGTGACAACAGGATATGAAGGTACACGTTACCAAGTTGGAAAACATCTCTTGAATGATGTTCATAAATGGCAGTGCAACTGTTTGTATTGCCAAACTGACGTGCAAGTTTGCAGCCAGGGTGTATGAATTAACCTCGAGAGAGCTCCTGGAATCAAATAAAATTGCTCACTCCAGACCATGACTCTAGGTGCAGGCTAGCCATCATACAGAGGCGTGACGTACACCCCTGCAACCCTCCCCTTTGAGGAGATGGCAGAACTCTTGGGGGACCTTAGCCTGACTGATGCCAAGAACGGCTTGGAGCCCAAAATCATTCAAAGTATTCTAGCAAATCATTGCAATAAGGTGAGTGGGAATTATTAAAAAGATCTTGTGTACTAAAATCAAATTTAATAATTTCTCTAGAAAATTATATCCTAAATTTCAGAAATGAATTTGGAAAAGGTAAAACTAGAAGCAGCTGATTTCTAAGGACTCTCGTTTGAAGAGGCAGCTGGGAAAGCTCTCAGGCAGCAAAAGAAAAAAATTTTCGGTGAAAGTAGAAAATTCGGTTATAAATTTTTGAAAGAAGGAAAAATTTCATGAATTCTTTTTATGTCATATGCGATAGAGCAAGAGTAGAACTATCTTGAAGAGCTGATATGTATCAAACTATTCTGTATTTTTTAATGCTTAAATACTTTTTAAAATACTTAACTGTATTTTTTAACGAGAGATTATTACCTGAAGTCAAGAAATTTACATAATAACTAAAGGAAACTTACAAAGACGGTATTAAATCTTCCAATTTAGATGATATGAATTGGATCAGTTTTTACTATTTTTATCAGACAACAAAGATACAATGAAGACCCCCCCAATTGAAATTTATCGAGTTGCAAAAGAAATCCTAATGTAGAGTTACTTCTAAAAAGGTTTTTAATAATACCGTTATCGAGAATGCATCAGGTGAGAGATCTTCTTCAGTTTTACGGCGATTTAAATGTTATTTAAGAAGTACTAAGGATAGAAGACAGATTGAACAACGTGGCCACATGGATCACAGGATATTTGGGACAAAATAGATATGGTAAAAAAAAAAAAAATGGATGAATTTGCCAAAGAGAAATCAAGAAGTAAAGTTGTATATCAAAACTGTAATGTCTTTAGTAAAGGTTTTAATTTTTTTTAAATACAGTTAAGATTTTTCTTTAGCTGTTGAGTTTTATTATTAGCAATACATTTTATTTTGAGAACTTAAGATCAACGAATATCTTTTCACTATTTTAGATGTTCCACTCTTAAGCCCATGGACCTCGAACCTTTTACCGCCAGGGGCCTCCAACTATCTTAATCCGCCTCTGGTGGTAACAGATGATTTAAATCCGAAATGCAATGAAGTCTCGCAAGAAACATTTTTTTTTTCCATTAGTTTATAATATTCTCCTGCTTTTTATTTGCAATATATATATATATATATATATATATATATATATATATATATATATATATATATGCAGTTTAGTGGTTTAATGTTAATTTTTCCAGTTTCATTTAATGTTTTTTAAAATTAAGCCACATTTTTATTTTCTGTGTACCATGTTTCTAATGAATTTGTGTATAACAAATAAACATACCCCCTTTCCCCGAAATATCTTTAAATTCACATACATTTTGAAAAACATATTAAAATTTTTTAGTTGTCTAATTATGAATATTAAAAGAACCATTCTTTGATAAGTTATTACATGCTGCACATATCGAAATATTCGGCAGATCATTATTGGAATTATTTTGAAAATGTTTCTTGTATGATTTTTCTGAACTGAATACATACAAAATTAATTTTTGCTACAATGTAAATAAAATTATAATTTATCATGACAATTTCCAAAAAATAATAAAAGGAAGAAAAAAAAAAAAATTTTAGATCAGAATGAATATTTTTTCTGTTTGTTAACAGTTAACTGTCATTTTATTTCTTAATCAAAAATCCTTATATTGTCAGAAAAATCTCGGTAATGTAAACAAAAATAATTCTTGTTTCAAATTGTTTGTATAGTTGTATAATTTTTTTCCCCATTTGAACTGATTCTTCTTGAAGTCAACTTTTATCTATAATTAAATTAATGCATGTAGTTGTATAGACAGTGATACGTAGTGATTGCATTTTAGTGCTTTAAATATGAATATACCGTTTTGGTGAATTTTTGAACGATTTCTGCGGTAAGATACGTTCATTCACAAAATCAAATATTTGATTTCCCTCCCTTGACTTGTATCCTTTTGTATGCCTTTTTTTTATTAACTGCTATATTAGAAATTATAATTTTAGTTGACTTGCTCAATCAATATTTAACAAGCTTTTATTTTCTAGTTATAGAAAATGAAACATATCGTTAAGTTTTTATAAAATTAATTGTATGGGCTATTTTAGAAGAACTTATGTACATGTAGATCTTTCACAATATTTTAAAATTATTTAAATTAAATCGAGAATACAATGATTTGTTATTTCTTGAAGTGTTTTATGTCTTGAATTGTGTTTTACACAATTTTTTTGTTTCGTAAAAGAAAAATCATTTTTTTCTTAAATTACGACTCAGATTTAAATTACCTAATTTCCCCCCCTCCATATATTTTGTCCAAAATGAGTGTCGTTGCATCAACGAAAAAAGTTCGTTTGTGCTTTGAATCATGGCTCTTATTAATCGTATAATTTGTAATCAGTATTTGATTATATATGCATCTAAAACAACTACACTATAATTCTCCTTCTCCTTCATGGCATTGGACATTTTTCTTGTTTGAAATCTTGTTTAATTGTGTTTCTGCACTTATCAAACAAAGGCAACTGTTTCAGTTACCAATGTAACTTTAAAATATATGATGTTAATTTTTATACTTAGAATAACAATAAAATAAATAATTTTATTCGTACTTTCATATTAATCTCATGGTTGTGGTGAATTTAAACAGATATTTGTTTGTGCCAGTAAATTGTCGCTGATGACAAAAGAATACAAAAAATAATTAATTTTTATATTAAACTGTTGCAATAAAATTTGGTACTTATTTATTATTGCAACAATGCCAACTTTTAAGATAATTTGCCATGTTGGCAACCCCGATTTTGCATGTGTGATACACGCTGAATTGGCAACCATGTGCTTTGTTTCACATAATGTTGCCATTACAGTTGCGACATACCTAAAATTTGTATTATACTTTTTAAATCTATCTATCATTTGTGGTTCTGTGAATACACCTACTGTATTAGATTGGCTTCTTATATGTTTTATACTAAACATTTGTCTCATATTCTTAATTCTGTACAAAATAAAATCCCATATCACTTTATTTGCAGAGGTTGTTAAGTTAATAACTGCATCACTATCCTAGGTTCTTTTTAATTTTTTAATTGAATTATACTAGATTGACTACATTCTTTTAAAATTTTGGTAATCCAAATAAGTGCTTTTACGAATTATGTTTTGGAAACAAACTGCTTTTGCACTTCTTTAAGGTATAGAATTCTGTTTGAAAATCTGATACTTTTGTATTTCACTGGCACAGTTGAAAAAGTTGTCGTAAATGATGCCAAATGGATTTTTCCAGCTGGTAACCTTTTACCTCCACATTTTTAAAACTAGCTGCAACCCATATATAAAAAAACCTTTTAATGATATTAAAATATTTAAGCCTCCAAAGCAAAAACTTCTTAGAATAAATATTTATAAGCACTTTTTATGTGTACACTATGTGTTGTCACCAACAAAGTCTGCTTGGTGAGATTTGTACTGGCAAAATGGAGAAATACCAAAAATTCTGTTTTAAGGTAAAATCCTAGGAGAGCCCACACCCTTGGCGTGAATTATTTTGGTTGGCGATAATTGTGCCATCTTGGTAACCCTACTTTGATACACTAGATATGGTGAACCTAACTATTTCTGTAATTTTCGTACTTTGTCAGCGGGCATTTCGAATTTCATTTTGTTTGGGGGAACCGGGCAGAAATGGTTGCGTGTGTGAAGGAATATATATCTTAGAATTGTTTACTTTGTTGAATGCGAAAGGTTAGAAAGAATTGATTGAATAGTGTATGAAGGAAGGATTGATTGCTTAGAGTTATGAATGTTCTAAATGTAAGGATCGTCAATAGAACGCTTTCTTCGAAATTGCACCAGCCATTCCAAACGTATGTTTGACCATTACCTCACGGAATAAAAATGGTGGTGCTCACACGATTATTCACTTAGCTATGAGACCTTCAAGACTTTTTTTAAAATCGGTTGTTATGCTGTACCCTCCACTCGGAAAAGATCGGCAGTAAGAAAGTAAGTACTTGTTTTTATATTTTTTTTATCTTAAATGTTTAATTTCTGTATTGTTTAAATATATTTTCATTACGCATCCACCTTATCTCTCTGCATTCACTTGCCACCATTGTCGGTTTCGCTTGGCGCCATCTCGTTCGTTTTGTCGCCAAGGGTGTGGGCTCTCCTAGGATTTTATCGACAAACCAAAAAAAGCGCCAAACCATAACAAGATGTCGCCAAGCAAAACCGAAAATTGCGGCAGGTGAATATAGCGGGATAAGGTGGATGCGTAATGAAAATATATGTAAACAATACAGAAATTAAACATTTAAGATAAAAAATATAAAATCAGCACTTACTTTCTTACTGCTGATCTTTTCCGAGTGGAGGGTACAGCGTAACAACAGATTTTAAAAAAGCCTTAAAGGTCTCATCACTAAGCGAATGATCGTGAGAGCGCCGCCATATTTATTCTGCGAGGTGATGGTCGTGCGTGTGCAAACATACCTTCAGCGTGGCTGGTACGATTTCAAAGAAAGCGTTTTATTGCCGGCCACGTTACATCATGCCGATCATTACATTTAAGGCATTCATAACTCGAAGCAATCAAACCTTTCTTCATACACCATTCAATCAATTATTTCTTACCTTTTGCATTCAACAAAGTAAAAAATTCTAAAGTATATTCCCTCACACATGCAGTCACACTTCCAGCCTGGAGCCCAACAACAAAATGAAATTTGAAATGCCCGCCGACTAAATATGAAAATTCGAGAAACAGTTAGGGTTACCCTATCTAGTGCATCAAAGCAGGGCTATCAAGATGGCGCAATTATTGCCAACCAAAATAATTTGTGCACCAAGTGTGTGGGCTCTCCTAGGACTGAACCAACACATAAAGTTTGTTTGATATTTCCATAAGGTTTAATGGTACTTAAGTATTATTGTGCTACCGTATTGGTGACAGTATATGAAAGGAAGCACATGGTTGCCAATTCAGTGCATACAATAGCTGTGAAATCAGGTTTGCCAACTTAGCAAGTTATTGTGAATGTACTGTGTATATATATATTAATGGCATAAAGTATTTCTGGTCTTATGCATCCAGCCAAATTTGTTAAACATCCTAATAATCTTCGATATGGTAAATTCAATATCTTGTTAATTTCTATTTGTTTTGGACATTTACCTTTTTTTTAATTACATATATTAGATATAAGTATTTGTTCAAAATGCATCTAATTTCCCATCCATGAAATACAATATTTTACAATGCCAACAGGAGTGAACCATGTTTATATTTACATATAATTTTTCAAATGGAATCACTAACTATAACTGAAAAGATTCTGATGTAATAAGAACCAAGTTTTCCTGATTCCAAACAGACTTAGACTGGCTACAGTTATTGATAAAATGATATATTTTTTACTGTCTTAACTTCATTTTGAAACATCAAAATGATGAATTAACCCCTTAATGGTCACGTAATTTTGAAGAAAACAGTCATAAGTGTCTATTTTTTTATTCAAGAATACTTAAATGTATGTTCAATATTTGTATTTAATTTTAAATTTTGGGCAAATTTTTAGCTTGAAATATAAAGATTATTTTTTAAGAAAAGCCAACATTTAAGGGGATTATGACTGAATATTGGTTTTCCGGCAAAGGGGGAAAAAAACATGTGTTTTAAGCATTAAAGGAGAAATTTATTACACTGATGTACAGTGTAAAAACACATCAGTAATTTTTTCTAGTGAGATAAAAAAGCCAACAACAGTATGGATCCATCATTACTGCTCTCAGATTCACTAACCGAACTTTCAAAACAACCAGTTATTTTAGAATCACTTTCAGATCCATTTGAATCCGATTCACTTCCTGACTAACTTCATAATGAATACAATATTATACACTTTATCACAGAATGCAACCCACATGTATTCATGAAAAGCGTAACTGAGCTAAGGTTACAAAAACATATCGCTAGTATATATTTTTAATTGTGCTAACACATCTAGTTTAAAATAAAATAACTATCTCTAAGCACGTTTCTAATAATCTGGTACTGCCATCTGGTGAGAAATAAACATAATTCCAAGCGTAAGAAATAGATAAGTTTTAATCTTTTTAGTGCGTTACTTTTGAATACTCCAGCCCGGAAATATCACAGGCACGAGAAATAAAGAGGGAAATTTCACCACGTGATATTAACGGGAGAGAGAAGAAATGGGTTTAAAAGGTTTTTTTTAAAGAAAATGTTTTGCATTTTTTAAAAATTCAATTTAATTGTACATAAATTGTTATTTATCAAATCCTAACATTTTTGAAAAAAATCTAGGCTTTGGGAAAAGGAAAGGATGTAATCCATGGGTTATAAATGCAAATCTTTCCCCCTTTTGTTAAATATGTTTCGTATGATCAATTTTTTATCATCATAAATTCTACACACAATAAAACTTCTGTTTCTCTAAAATTTTTAATCAAACTTGTTAACCATGCAATCAAGCTATTAAAATACATGTTTTTCCAAAAATCATTATGTCATCAACATACAATAATAGTGGAATATTCCCATGCATTATACCTTTTTAATTTATCAAATTCTAATTATTTAAGAATATGCTGTCTCAAAATACCATTCCACTGTTTTTACCCATAGATTGCCTTTATTTTACCAATGGTCAATTATAAAGGTAAAGTAGAAAAAAATATCTGAGAAGAGAAAAATTCACAACGGATGCAAGTTTCATCTTTTTTTCTGTATCCCTGAGCTACGATTCTCGCATTTTAATGAACTATTTTACCTCTTTCATTCTTTTTGACAGTATGTACCCATTGGATGCTTGATGCTTTTTTTAAATTATTTAGATTTAGTTTCCGATTATCCCACTAATAATTTTTATTTCCACATCAATTATTTTTTGCCACAATTCTCGATTAGATGTAGTAACTGCCTTAAAATATTTCAGGGTACTAAAATCAACTTATGCATCATAATCAGAATTCTGATTTTTGAGTTTTTTATTGTGTTTTTGAATTTTGTTAACACTTTTAATGTTACTGGAGTTAGTATTTTTTGTATGAAAAATTTAAAAATTCAGGTTGTTATTCCATTTTATGTTTCTGGCAGTACTTCTTTGAAACTAATTTGTTGTCAGTACATTATATTTTAAAATCTCACCAAATGCCTTTTTCACACCAATAGTTTTTAATCAAAGATGGTGGGCTAGTTCTAAAAATTTGAAATGAAATAGTTGTATCCATTCATAAGTATTAAACAGAAAAATTACATAAGTAAATTTACTTACATTTTTTGTGATAAACAACATGGAAAAATATGAGTACTAGAATTTAAAAAAATAAAATATGACGAATTCGGAAGTATAATATATACCGAAAAAAAAAATAGACCATATTTTAAATTTATCCTCTTGTTTGGTGAATATCAACAACAACTTGGCTTGTAGCATACTGATATCAAATTGGTTTCTCCTTTTTTTATTATTTGAATGAAATATTGTATTTGTGGACTTATTAAATAGTAATAAATATGGCAACTTACGTTTTTTACATCATATAGGTTTTTGAATCTGATTAACTCATCAAAACTTTAACTATCAGAATTGGATTCAGTTTCAGAACAGTGGTAATTCTTGGTAACCTTTACTCCTTAAATTAATTTCCGTTTTCCAGCCCCAGTACAGCTCCATTGGAAGTATTATTTTTTTCTGGAAGTTCTTATTTGAAATCAGAAAATGTAACATTTATAAAGGGTGTTTTTTTTAGAGGTATAGAACTTTAAATTGCAATAAAACAACGATGTATTATTCGATTGACATGAATTTTTTTTTATTCGAAAGATAATCTTGTGGCATTACATTTTAAATATGATTTCTGGCATATGATTGCCACGGCTGGCTCGTATGTAGTCCAATCTATCTGGACGTCCAATTTTCGATGACTTTTTCCAACATTTGTGACCGTATATCGGCAATAACACGCCGAATGTTGTCTTCCAAATGGTCAAGCGTTTGTGGCTTATCCGCATAGACCAATGACTTTACATAGCCCCACAGAAAATAGTCTAGCGGTGTTAAATCACAAGATCTTGGAGGCCAATTCACAGGTCCAAAACGTGAAATAAGGCGGTCACCAAACGTGTCTTTCAATAAATCGATTGTGGCACGAGCTGTGTGACATGTTGCGCCGTCTTGTTGGAACCACAGCTCCTGGACATCATGATTGTTCAATTCAGGAATGAAAAAGTTAGTAATCATGGCTCTATACCGATCACCATTGACTGTAACGTTGTGGCCTTCATCGTTTTTGAAGAAGTATGTACCAATGATTCCACCAGCCCATAAAGCGCACCAAACAGTCAGTTTTTCTGGATGTAACAGTGTTTCGACATACACTTGTGGATTAGCTTCACTCCAAATGCGGCAGTTTTGTTTGTTGACATAGCCATTCAACCAGAAGTCCGCTTCATCGCTAAACAAAATTCGCTTATGAAAATCAGGAACAACGGCAATCTCGTTTGGGACCCATTCGACGAATCTACGCCTTGCTTGATGATTGTTTTGATGAATTGCCAAACCAAACTGAGAATAAATCACTTGACAGCTGTTAAATCAGTCGCCATCTTGGAAAGTAATGCAAACTTAAACTTCTATACCTGGAAAAAAAAACACTCTTTAGTTTCCATTGTATATCTTTAATTAAGAATATATACCTTGAATTTTTTTCATCTTAATTACATAGTCAACCATTATTCCCGTTTTGGACTTATATCCAACTTTTCATGAAATGACCTATATCTAATTTTGTAATGAAGTGATATATATATACAAGCTGGTATACCTGTTCTTCGCACGGGTGAATTGAAAAAATTAAACAATACAAATTGAAGGATAAAGATATTTTTAATGAGTTAATTTTACGTGAGTTAATTAAACAAGAAAAAAAAGAAAAACTTTTTGCATATCTCAGCTGAACAAAAAAACAATGTTTGTTAAATTTTAAGTCTGTAGATGTAATAGCTGATAAAAAGGATTTTTTTAAAATTTATAACTTCCTGTAACTCTTGTGGGTCGATTTTTGAAAACACCTTCCTAAGCTGATCTCTACTTAGTAAAAGTAATGCATTGTTACAAATTTTGTGTAATGAATGCTTAAAATAGTGTAAATAATTTATATCTGGAAGTGTAATACATTAATATATTACTTTCTGCTGTATTAATTTTATGTTAAAATTGCAATATTCGCAAGCAACGCCATTCCTTAAATTATATTGGTGATTCAATGGAAACAGCGAAACATTGGCAATAGAGTCAAGTTGGCTACTTGGCAATTGATTGAACTGTGCAGAAGAAAGATAAGACTTAAGCTTTCGTGGCATAATTCTTAGTAGGTACTTTTTCTACACTTCCAAAAAATACAGTACAGTAGTTATTATTATTTTTATACTTAAAAAATACCTGCCTATTCAATTAAAATTATAGCATTATAATTAGCTACTAACCACAAACAAGTTATGCAAATTTGTCTAAATGATGTAGTGTGAAAGACAAAGTCTATCTACTTTAAGTACCAGAAGTGATAAAAGTAAGTTTTATTCTGAAATAAAAAATAATAGTGATTACACTGATCAAAGCAATAAAGTAGTAGCCAGCATCTGGCATAGACAAAACAAAAAGGGAAAGTTTTTCTTTATACATAAAAGATAGATATATGCTGTCGCAGGCTTTCTTTGCAGTGCACGCCAGAATAGCTTGCAGATGGCTTAATTTTTTCCTATTTACTTAACAATTATCGTTATATATTGGACACTTCACGCAATATCTTTATAAATTATAGCCTATGTGTTATTCTGATTTATAAGCTATATTATTGTAAAGTTTCATTAAAATCCATTCAGTTGTTTTTGCGTGAAAGAGTAACAAACATATACATCCACACATACAAACTTTCACATTTATAACATTAGTAAGGATATATATGTAAATTCCTATAAATGCTTTAGTACCAAATTTTTTTAAATGAAGTTTATGCTCCCTTGATAGTTCAAACTGGGTTTTTGTTTGTTGCTTAAGTATGACATGAGTTCCAAGTATAAGTAAAATATAAAGCCTCAGTCCCAAAACTATTTCTTGACTCAATGCTGTAATATAATATTGCTTTTACTTCATTTATAGCTATATAATAATATTTTTCAAATACTCCATTTAGTTCTAGGGCATGAGCATTTGTGAATTCTATTTTAATACCTTGATTTTCTAAAAATAAGGTGCAAAATTAGTATTACTGTATTTCCCTTCATCATTCCATCTAATTTTTAATATCTTAGGATTTGTAAAACATTCAGCATGAGTTTGAGATTTTTTTTTATCAAGTTTTACTTTAAAGAAGGAGGGAGGGGGGATAACCAACTATTTTCTAAAAGTCATGAGTCCCCCAAATTTTTCCTCATTTATTTAGGAGATAATGTTTGGAATGTCAAGTGACCTCTACACAAGGGAATGATACATTATTCAAAATAGCTGTGTAATGCTGGGCTATGTTGTTAGTTGATTATTAGAATCATATATATCTCTATCTGAATTGGAATCATTTTGTATTTCAAATGTTTTTTTTAAATCATATTAAGGCTACTTGAATTAATCCTGCAGCTTCAGAGAAATATTAGAAAATGAGTTTTTTTTTTCATCTTGGAAAGTTCAATTAATAACTTTAAGGAGAAAACCCCCTTTTTCATGAATTTCTGCTATTTGAATTGTTTTTTACTAATGTTGAAATGTACATTTTAAATGTAAATGTAAATTGTAATTTTTAGTATTCCATGTCTTTTTTTTCAGATTAATGTTTTTAAATGTTGTAATCTTTGATCATTAATTTTACTTATCTTAATGTTGCAGATGCTGAATGTCCAGGGATTGCGTCGCAATGTGAAAAATGTGGTGAAGAACTATTCGGATGCGCAGGTGAAGGTACGAGAGGCAACCTCCAATGACCCATGGGGTCCCTCAGGTACCCTCATGGGGGAGATTGCTGATCTCACATATAATGTTGTAGCCTTCTCAGAAGTGATGCAAGTTGTGTGGAAAAGGCTGAATGACCATGGGAAGAACTGGAAGCATGTTTACAAAGCACTAGTGCTCCTCGACTATCTCATAAAGACCGGATCCGAAAAGGTAAGAGACACGGTAGAAGAATTGAATAATTCTTGCATAGTAAAATACAGATTAAAGAATATTCAGCAATTTTTCATGAAATAATTCCAAACATAGGCCTTTTTTTTTCTTCACAATTATTTGCATTACTTGTATGATTACTCATATTAGTATTTTTGTAAATTTTATGTTTTTTTCTCCATTAAAACACTATATGATTAAATTGAATATTGCAATGTAAATTAAACTTTTTGATTGTAAAAATGTTACTGAATAATTTTGCTTACTGAGACAAGTTTTTTTTCTTTATCTGAAGTTAGCTGTTTCATTAAAAGTGTTTGATTAGCGTAGTAAAAATCCCCTTAGAAAACATTAATGTAACACACAGTTTAATACTAAAACCGAAATGTAGATGGGGGTACTTGTAACGGTAGCATTACTGACCGAAGCCCTGTATTACCGCCAGAGAGAGTTGGGATTTGAATGAGTAAACAATACTCGTTTCGCTGTCCAATCCTGGACTATGTAATATATTTGATTTCCCCTTATTTCCTCTAAATGTTTAACCTGTATTGTGTCTAAATGTCTGTCCATTGTAACTGTGCTATTTTATGTCATTAAAACTATTTTAAATTACCCTGAGATCTTATCCATTATTTTGGTTTACCCAGTAATGATGTAGAAGAACCGTTACAAATTGGCACCAAAACGTCAGGCCGATCCGTACACGATTCCCAACTTTCTCTCGCTTTTTCCACTTAGGTTGAGGCGTTGTCACCCAACAACAAATAGAGAATTCGCAACCCTGCGAATAAATAAATGTTTTCACCCAGAAAACCTGTGAACAGATAAGTGTTGTTTATTCTAAATACTCTTGCTCTGTTACTCTGTATAAGAACAGTGATTATATATTGTTGCTCTTAGTATGTATTGTGTGTTACAGTATATAGTAACGTAATTGAAGTTTAAGTGATATTTTCACTTATTTATTTGCCGGTATTCTGAATACTTTTTGAAAATGAGAAACTTGCATTCTATTGTTTGTTCTCATTAAAGCTAATTGAAGGGTATTTATGAATGTATATTTACTTACTAATTAAGAATTTAATGCCATTAACTATATACTTTTGTTATCTAGAAATTATTGCGATTGATATTTATTCAAATAATTTCACTTTGATTCTTGTTTGATTTTACGGTAAACTCCTAGGAGAGCCCCCACCCTTGGCGCCAAACCGGAAAAAGCGCCAAGCGAAGACGAAATGGCGCCAAGCAAACCCGACAACGGTGACAAGTAAATATAGCAGTATAAGATGGATGCGCAATGAAAATACATGTAAACAATACAGAAATTTAACATTTAAGATAAAAAATATAACAACAGCACTTACTTTCTTATTGTTGATCCTTCCCAAGTGGAGGGTAAAGTGTAATAACAGCTTTTAAAAAATTCCGGAAAGTCTTGTCGCTGAGTGAGTGATCGCGAGAGCGCCGCCATAGATACTCTGCGAGGTAATGGTCGAACATGCCTTCTGCGTGGCTGGTGTGATTGCGAAGAAAACGTTTTATTGCCGACCATGTACCCTCAATTGAATTGGTATGAGCACCGGTATCAGGATCTTTAAAACATACACTGTGATTCACTTCCAAATGTTTAAAACCCTCATCAGACAAACATTTATACGCCTTCCAACAATCAGAAACAATCGTACTTCCAGGCAGGACCCATTCTTTAATCACACACAGCAATTCCTCTTTCTATACCTCCAAACACCCACTTTCCATCCACAGGCTTGCCTTTTCCATACTTCATTTTACCAAATTTACTTTCATCAATTTCAACAATAACATTTACTCCTCCAATTTTAACGCTTTTGTTCACAACCGCATTCATACAAACCTCTCGACAAAACATAAACCAATCAATAACTGTATTTTTATTCAATTTCAATTCATTCACAACGTAATCATTCATACACCTTTCAAACCACATTTTAGTTACACGCAAAACATCATACATACTTAACTTACTATTGGAAAACCACGAATTCTTTCTTAAACTTCCGCAAACATCATGCGCATTCACACCTTTTTTTCGACATCTCCATTCAAATCCATCCAAAACAACACTCTTTCGTTCATTTAATCGCATTTGCTCATTACATTTAGGACATTCATAACTTGAAGCAATTAATCCTTCTTTCATACACCATTCAATCAATTCTTTCTTGCCTCTAGCATTCAATGACGTAAAAAATTCTAACGTGTATTCACTCACAAGTGCAGCCATACTTTCAACCCGGTGCCCAACAACAAAATGAAATTTGAAATGCGCGCCCACAAATGACGAGAATTCTAGAAAAATTTAGGGTTGCCATATGTTGTATTTAAAAAAGCAAGGTTACCATGACGGCGCAATTATCGCCAACCAAAGTAATTCGCGCCAAGGGTGGGGGCTCTCCTAGGTGTGAACCGATTTTACTAAACTTTTAATTAAGTTTTAAGTTTAATGCAATTTTTATCATAATAATTTTTTTTTATGTCTGATATAAAAATAATTATTTTGTGAAGTACATGATTTATTACGAAGTATTACTATAACATTTGAAAACTTGTATGTTTTGATAAAGTATAAACATTTATGCTTTTTATTTAAAAATTTTTGGAAAATAATTTCAAGTACTTCTAAGTGTAAGCAAGTTTGTAATAGTGTTAATTTCGGAGTGGATGAAATAATTTATGAATGGTATTTCTATTTTAAACGTATATGAATTGTTTTTGATTAAAAACATTTTAATTGATTTAATTTAAGGAAAACGAAATTTTTCTTTGATTTAATTTAAATGATTTCATGTTAATTGCTGATACTCTTTTGATTAATAATGAATATTATTGAAATATTATTTTGATTTTGAAGTACGAAATTAGAAGATAGTTGATATTGAAGAATTTGTTTCATTTTCTTAAATCTCATTAATATTGATGTGAAAATTAATTGGCACATTTTGAAATTAGAGAAATATGTTGTCATTCAGGAAGAGTGTATTTTTGTATGTATCGGAAACTTTAAGTGCATAAGTATTGTTTGACTATAATATTTTCAGATCACAGAATTAACAGTTTTGAGTGAACTTTAATTCATTAACTTTAATTGAATTTTACTAAATTAACTTTGAAATAGTCTAAAAGTGACGAAAAATGGCTTTTTTGGGAAGGTCCATAAAAGAGGATTTACAAATGTTGGCAACAGAATTGGGTCTGGCTCCGTCGGACAATCTCAAAATTATTGAACTAAAAGATCTCATAACCAACAGCGATAGGTATGATGAGGAATTCGTCAAAGATGTACTCAGCGTTATTGTGGAAGAACGTACTGCAACAGAAAAACAAAAAGCTGTGGAACTGGAGGAGAAACAGAAAGCCATGGTTTTGGCTCAGCAACGAGAAAGAGAATTCAAACGGGAAAAAATGAAAATTCAACTTGAAATGCAGAAGCTGTCACAAGCACCTGTTACAAGCCAACAGCTAGAAAACCCAAAGCTTGAGTTAAATAGAATTATTCCGAGATTCAATTTGAAGGAAGATGAAATGGGTCTATACTTGGCAATTTTCGAACGTCTAGTGAAGTTCTTGAACATAGCTGAAAAAACTTGGACAGCATACCTGATTGGCTCATTGCCACCTGATATAGCTCAGCTCATCGCAAGAGAGGATGAAGAGGATGCTCAAAACTATGAAAAGGTAAAAGAAATGCTTCTCAAAAGACTTCGAGTTTCAGGGGATAGGTTTAGGCAGTACTTTTCCAAACAGAAAAACCCAGATTCAACATGGTGAGACTTTTATTTCGAATTGAGTTCTTATTTTGAAGGTTGGATCAAAGATTTGAAGATAACCACGTTTGACCAAATTAAAAGTCTGATAATTGCTGATCAGATAAAAAGAAAAACTCCAGCAAATATCAAAGAACACTTTCTGGATATTTGGGCGGATTTGAACGATCCTTTGGAATTGGCTGAGAAGTTGGACGCATATGACAACCTAAGGCCTGGAATAAAAAGTAATTCAAATCAGACTTTTAAGAAAGAAGAATTCAGGAAACCCTTTCCATTAAAGAAAAATCAACCTGTTGGAGGATCCCATGAACACCACTCATCTGGACCCTCTAGAACAGTGCCTAGATTCCCAAGCTACAAAACTGAAGGAAAAAACTCGATAAAGTGTTAGGGATGTGGGACTCTTGGTGTCGTCAAGTCAAAGTGTCCTAAATGCACGAGAGCTAATGAAATGGAAACAGCAGTGAACTGTATGACGTTATTCAGCTTGAATTCGAACTTGTATCCCACAAGTGTGATTGTTCTCAAAATTTTTGGAGAAAAGATTGCTGTATGTGCTGATACCGGTGCTTCCCATTCCATTGCAGGTGAAAAGATGTTTAAATTCTTACAAGAGCATGATGTCACTTTTACGAACAAAAGGATTTCATTTATGATGGCTGATGGAATTTGACAGACCATTATGGCTCTGAGTACTGTCGTCGACCTGTACATTGAAGGCAAAGTTATTGCAACAGAATTTCTAGTATTGCCTGAAGCCAAAGGAAATAAGACTTTGCTAGGATTGGATTTCCTCATTGCAGCTAGTATCGTCCTTGACGTCCAGGGTGGAAAATGGCACTTTTCCGGAAATCCTCGGAAACAGTACAAATTCTTCAAGAAGACATTAGAAGATATAACACTCAGCGCATTCGAACTTCGAGAGGATGAGGGTAAAAGTCTATCTCCAGAACAGGCAAGAACACTCAATATACTCCTGGATAGAAATGAGGCATGTTTCCAGGATAGAAATGAGGCATGTTTCCAACCAGGGGGAGAGCACACGCATTTCATTGAACACCGTTTTGACACGGGTGATCAACCCCCAATAGCAACGTATCCCTACAGGATGAATCCCGTAAAGAAACAGGATTGTCAGAAAGAAAACTTCGATCGACGAAGAAGAAAATATTTCAAACCTGGTGACAAAGTTTGGGTGACCATTCATCCCGTAAGTCCTAACAACAGGAGCAGGAAATTCAGGCCCAAGAGAGCCTGGTTCTCCCCTAGGTCCTTACCTATACCACTCACCTTCAGATCACCAGTAACTTATGAGATTGCCAACCCAGATCAAGCCCTTGGAACTTACCATGTTTCTGCCTTAAAGGACTATCAATAACCTGAAACAGAAAGTAATACCGGATTTGTTGCTCCTCTAAAGAAAAGAGGACGCCCCCCCAAAAAATTATCTCCTGGTTCCAAGCCGAGACATTAACGGAACCAGAAGGGGAGTCTGTAACACATGGTTTAATACTAAGACCGAAATGTAGATGGGGTACTTGTAACGGTAGCATTACTGACCGAAGCCCTGTATTACCGCCAGAGAGAGTTGGGATTTGAATGAGTAAACAATACTCGTTTCACTGTCCAATCCTGGACTATGTAATATATTTGATTTCCCCTTATTTCCTCTAAATGTTTAACCTGTATTGTGTCTAAATGTCTTTCCATTGTAACTGTGCTATTTTATGTCATTAAAACTATTTTAAATTATCCTGAGATCTTATCCATTATTTTGGTTTACCCAGTAATGACGTAAGGCAACCGTTACATTAATGCATATCTACATGCTGGAATTATACGAGCTTGTTTATTTTTTTTATATCTGTTATTAGTAATGTATAATTACATAGAAACAGTGTTAATGTATTATCACAAGAATGTATGTGCTAAAATAAAATGCTATGTATTAGTGTATTTGTATTCTAAATCATAGGAAGCACTCAGACCTTACATTAACAATCACCAAAGTATTTAATTTTTGATACTAGTACAAAGAATTTACACCATGCATTTAGTTTTAATCCTATATGTTATCACTTATTGATTTTGTCTTTTAACAATATTTTAAGTATGGTGCTTTTTTTTATTCATACTTTTAGACTCCTTTTCAACTACTTTATGTCATTGAGAATATGATACACTGTTTTAGCTTATTTTATAAGTTGAAATGACAAACAAGTATAAACTTCTATTCTCATGAGAAGTTTCCTTTTCTGTAATCATTGTGTTGATCTATCGATTATGAAATCTATCCTGACTGGACATTTTCTTTTTAATTCGGTTCATTTTAAATTATACTCTTGAATTTTTTGGCTTTTAATTCAAGAGAATTTCTCACCACAAATCTTCAACTTTTTATGTTAATTTAGTTTTTTGCCATTAATTTAATTTTATAAAGAGCAACTTTGAATTCTGTTATTCAAAAATTAGAATTTAAAAATTATTTTACTTATTAAAATGAATTTTTTTTGAGTTTGACAGGAATTACTCACCCAATTAGGATTTGATATGATTGGACTAACTCCTACCATCCCAGTGATGGATTGTATTGAACTTCATAAGCAACAGGTGTGCTTGGAAAGAACTATTAAAAAGGCCAAACAATGAGCTTTTAGTGATTTTGTAGAGGGTCTTGACTTTCATAAAAATTCTCTACTCTGAGAATACATCACTTCTTGTCTACGTCCAGTAATCAAAAAGTGAAAATAAATGTTATTACCCCATTAGGATAGTAGATAAATTTTCAACTACTGAGAAAGAAATAGCTGCTGTAAAAAATATGTGTGTGTGTTGTGCTATAAAAGCAATTTGGGATTCATAAATGTCTTTTCCTGGATTTATTGGTAACAATAAACTTAATTATTATCTTTAACAAATTAAATCACCAAGTTAAATATTAGACTGAAATACATTCGAGAGAAAAAATCCAAGGGAACAATGGCACACCTATTTACGCCGAAGCCAAGATCAAGATTAAGATTGAATCCGTTACATATGGTTTTTGTCGAGATAGACCACATGATATTTTCATGAGTGACAGCTACACTCTACCCACTCAGACCGCCTGGTCCATATGGTTCACAACGTGCTTTTTTAACCATGCACTATGCTGCAAGTAATTATCAACATCAAAGGATCTTAATTGTCCACAGACTTTTTTTAATCAAGAGCTGACTGACATATTCCTCTCACCTTTTTTCAGAATGGGAATGCAAATGTAAAATTAAGCAATTGCTGCACAAAAAGAGTGCAGGATTGGATGAAATCCTTTCAGAGTTGCTGATCCATCTTGCTATGGAATCTAAAAATCCTGCTGAGGCCTATTATAACCTCTCTTAATCTACAGGTATTCTCAGCATGTGGTGTAAAGGAGCCTATTCTCAAAAATGGTAGGACCGTGTGTATCAAATTGCTTTCACGCTTACCAGTGTAATATGTAAAGAGACTGAGCACTTTATTGCAAGTAGAATCTGTCACTCTTGTAAAAAAATTCTATTGTAAATCCAATAGCCAGGCTGGTTTTAGGAAATATAAAATATAGTGTATTTTACTGTAATTCTTTCAAAGTGATGATGGACGTATATTATCATCATGTATATAGTTTAATTGAAGATTTGGAAAATTCATCCTACAACACAATTGAATGGCAATTCTTCATCAGTAGGTCAAAGCAGATATTGAAATATGTCATCCTCTACTATGGAATTTTATTCGGTGCAGTCCTAATAGGCTGTTCAGTTTGATTGCATAAAGAATATAAAAACATAAAGAGAGTTCTTGATTTGTTACAGTATCACAATCACTATGTGGATCATCTGTGTTGACCTTAAAATGGTCTGCTACCTTCTAGGCCAGAAATGAGATATATCTAGTATCTTTTATGCGAGATACCAGATCTTATGTGAAGCATTAGGTGCAGTTGAATTTGCTGCCAAGATGTCATCTGAAACCTTGTGATCCAAAACATTCTACATCAGCCTCTTGTCAGTGTAAAGAACATTACATTTCCACCTTTGCATGAAAATTGTTTCTTGTGAAGCACTTTATTAAAGCTTTGTTAGTTGGAGACTGTTCAATTATCACATTTCAGCGTTTCCTTGCTTGTCAGTTGAAAAGATAAAAGGCCAGTGTCTTTGATGGTCTACAGAGTTAGCAGCTTGTTAAAGATAAAATGTTCTTAGAATGACAGAACTTTAAAAGAATATCTTATTTGCATTCAAAGACATTGTTAAAGATATTCTTGGAAATATGCAAACACAGAATTACTCTGAAATTGTCCAGCTGCAGAGAGCTTCGAAATGCTTGGTTGTAATATGATCATCAAAATGCATTTTATTGCAGCAGTTTTGCTGACTTCCTGAAAATTATTGGCGCAGTCTATGATGAGCAGAATGACAGATTCCATCTAGATTTGAAGGTCATAGGAACACGGTATGAAGGTAGATGGAAACTAGTTTGATATTCGGGGGCATGGCACCAAGCACTGTTTGACGTGATCAAGGAATCACGCCAAACAGTGCTTGTTCTTGCTGGAATGGAATACAAGATGGCGGCTTAGCAGTAATTTAATGATGCACAAAATAATTTTTAAGAATTGTTTGGAAATACATTGAAATGTATTTCAAATGAAGAATATAGGAAGAGGCTGAGGTCCAAATTCACAGGTCCAAAAGTGAAATTAGGCGGTCACCAAACGTGTCTTTCAATAAATCGATTGTGGCACGAGCAGTGTGACATGTTGCGCCGTCTTGTTGGAACCACAGCTCCTGCACATCATGATTGTTCAATTCAGGAATAAAAAGCTAGTAATCATGGCTCTATACCGATCACCATTGACTGTAACGTTGTGGCCTTCATCGTTTTTGAAGAAGTACGGACCAATGATTCCACCAGCCCATAAAGCGCACCAAACAGTTAGTTTTTCTGGATGTAACGGTGTTTCGACATACACTTGTGGATTAGCTTCGCTCCAAATGCGGCAGTTTTGTTTGTTGACGTAGCCATTCAACCAGAAGTGCGCTTCATCGCTAAACAAAATTCGCTTATGAAAATCGGGAACAACGGCAATCTCGTTTTGGGCCCATTCGACGAATCTACGCCTTGCTTGATGATCGTTTTGATGAATTGCCAAACCAAACTGAGAATAAATCACTTGACAGCTGTTAAATCGGTCGCCATCTTGGAAAGTAATGCCAACTTAAATTTCTATACCTGAAAAAAAACACTCTTTCTAATAAAATTATATATATGTATATATATCTTTCTTTCTTTTATCAATCTTTATCAAATGAAGTCCGAAATTTTTTTTTTTTTAATTTAACGAATAACGTTCTGAAATTTGAAGTTTTATCTACAAGTTGCTTATAAAAATATTGCAGATAAAACAAATGAAATATTTTTTTAAAAAAAATACCTATGTAAAGAAATGTTAAAACTATTTCAATATAAATTTAGAAATTACCTTCTTTTTTTTTTTAATTTGTGAAATGGTTCGCTATTTTTTTAAAATAAAAAACATTCAGGCAGAATTTCTCTCTCTTTGAATAACACATTCTTAACAATTCAAACTAATTACACTGTAAATGGTTGTCATTAATTATTTTTTTAAAAAAGTGAATTTGTTCTGCTTAAACTTTCTTTTATGTTAACGAAAAAAATATTTTACACTAAAAAAAAGTTCATGCCTTTCTTTTTTTCCCACGTGTAGAACAATATTATACGTTATCTGTACAAGGATTGATAAAATATCTTAAAAATTACGGTTAAAAAAAATGTGTTTTTCAACTTTTTTTTCTTTTGCGATAAATATGTAAGCATTTACTTTTTTTAAAAGTTACCGTTGTTTTCAATCTATTTATGAAGTTTAAAAGCATTAACTTAAAAATGAAGGCCGAAAATTTTTTTTTAACTTTATCAAAAAACGAAATAAGAAATTGACAAAAATCTTCTGATATTTTAAAGATTATTTTACCATGGCTGATTAAGGCACTGCTTTATAAAACTGCAGTTTCCAGGTTCGAACCTGAAGAGGAATAACGAAACGGGATATTGAAAAAGTATTGTTTTATTCTAAAGGTATTAATCACCAAAATTTCAGGAATGATCCGATTAATCCGTTTTGACCATTTATATTCCGATATTTCAATTAGTTAAAAAGATATTAATTAAAAACCTTAAAACGCATTTATTATGCACGTGGCACCATCTGCAGAGAAATCGGAAAGATCATTTATTTCCAAGGGAAAATTCTGAACTTTTTTTTCAGAGGTTTTTAAAAATATTTAAAAATTAATATAATAAAATTATGTATATATATCTTTCATTCAGTTTAATTATTTTACAATTTTTTAAAAATATTTTATCAGATTATTAAATGAAGTCTGAAAATTTTTTTTTACTTTAATGAATAACGAAACGGGATATAGAAAAAATATTTTTTATTTTAAAGGTATCAATCATGCTCTGAAATTGGAAGTTTTATCTACAAATTAAAGTTGCTTATAAAAATATATTGCAGATAAAAAACAATCAAAATATTTTTTTAAAAAATACTTACGTAAAGAAATGTTTAAAACTATTTCAAAATAAATTTAGAAATTACCTTTTTTTTTTAATTTATGGAATGGTTCGCTATTTTTTTAAATAAAAAACATTCAGGCAGAATTTCTCTCTTTGAATAACACATTCTTAACAATTCAAACTATTTACACTGTAAATGGTCTTCATTAACTATTTTTTTTTTCTAAAAAAGTGAAGTTTTTGTAGTTAAATTAGGACATCGGTTTGGAACAAATTTCGAAGAAGGGAAATTTTTGACATAATTTTAGAAATCACTCACATTGAATCACACCCGTACAAACACACACACACAGAAATGCTGGTGTCACGAAGAAAATAGAAAGCCTGAGCAACGCCGGGCTAAGCTGTGGAAGGGGGAGGATGGAAGTCATTTTGAAAATGGGTATTAGAAGTTCTGATTTTGTGAAAGAAAGGGAAAATTTATAAAAGCAGAGATAGCCCGTGCAACGCCGGGCCAATCAGCTAATAAATAAATAATATTATAATAATTATACATATAAATAAAATGAAGTGTCTGTTTGTAATTTGAAATTAACAGCTTTTTACTAAAAGCATTTAAAAGTATATAAGTTACTTATATAAAAAAAATCAATTTTTTAAAATTTTTGTCTGTCTTTCTGTTTGTCTGTTTGTTCCGGCTAATCTCTGAAATGGCTGGACCAATTTTGAAGAAACTTTCGCTGGCAGATAGCTAATGTTATAAGAAATAACTTAGGCTACTTTTATTATAGAAAAAAAAATTAGTGTTCTCCGAGAAAATAAAATTCAAACCAATGAAATAGTGCACAATATCCGTTTCAAATTGGGATTATTTATTTCAATAGGGATTATTTTTATTCAATAGGGACTATTTTATTTCGCGAGCCTTCTGTCTCAACGATTTCTAGGAGTTATATCAAACTTTTCTGTTTGATTAGGTTGCTGTCACTCACGACATTTCCCGTCCATCTCCTTTGATCCTAATGATTTTACAGTTCTTAACTGCATTGTCAAAGTTCATGCGTACCTTTCACCCCCTTCCTTGCGGCTTCGTTTGTGTTCGCGTTTCACCCTACTGCTACTTAGACCTATTTTGATCCTAATGATTTTAGTCCTCGCCCCATCGACAGTGTCAAAGGTCATGCGTCCCTTTCACCCCTTGCTTAACAAAAAACGTAGGAAAAAAATAAATAAAACAAAAAAGAAACATAGATTTACAAAGTAGAAGAATGACATATTCATAGCAAAGGTATTTCTTTACGTAGAATACATAATTATTAAGTTTCCGTTAACTCTGCGAAGTGAATAAACACTTTTTTGTGTTAAATTCCTCGTGGACGAAGTCGCGGGTAACAGCTATTTAACATAAAATAAGTGCATCAGAAAGTAATATTAACGTGTTACACATCCAGATACAAATTATTTACACTATTTTAAGCGTTTATTAAACAAAATTTGTAACAACGTGTTACTTTTGCTGACAGATAGTTGTTTTAAAAAATCGACCCACAAGAAAGTTACAGGGTGTCGTAAATAATAATAAAATCAACTATTTATTATTATATCTTAAGACTTAAAATTTAGCGAACATGGATGTTTTGTTTAGCTGAGATATGCAAAAAGCTTTTTTTTTGTTTAATTTACAATTCACGTTAAATTAACTCATTAAAAACTTCTTTATACTTCAGTCTGCATTGTTTAATTTTTAAATTCACCCGTACGAAGAACGGGTATACCAGCTAGTTATAAATAAATAACATAAAAATAATTATAAATAAATAACAGAATAATAATTATAAATAAATAACAGAATAATGATTATAAATAAGCAACAGAATATATAATAATATTTATAAATAAACATAAAAAAGTTATAAATAATGAATATTATATGATTATTACATATAGTAATAATTGCATTTTTATTACATTATTAATAATTACATAATATGTATTAAAATTAATAATGAATATCAATTACAAAGTACTGAAAGATAGCAATATTCTAAAAACTGCAAGTTACTTTAACGAATTTCATTGAACAAGGAACATTAAAAAAAAAAGCATTTTTAAAATGTAAAATAAAGTGAAAATAAATTATTCATAGGGATAATTAAAAGTACAACACTCATTCTTTAAAAAAAATATCCTAGTACTCACCCATATTAGAAATATCCAAATTCGAAAATAGCACAAAATAAAACAGAAGACAGAAATAATAGAAGAATTACACTGAAAATGGTGAAATTTTTAAAGAATTAAAATTGTCTGAAATTAGGGTTACCGTAGGTAAAAAAACCAATAAAAGTTATTTCTAATATACATTATACCCACATCCCCAGATGATAAAAATATGAAGATAACCATATTGTAATATTTCCCATCTTGGCGAACATAAACAACAATTTGTTGCTGGCCCCGGATATCAAACTAACACTGGTTGATGGAATGTACATTTGTGATGGCAGATTATTGTTGGAGTATCAAGCATGAAGGTCTACCGTAGTGGTTCTTAAATTGTGGTTCATGGATTCCAGGGGGCCCACAGCACCTTTGTAGGGGTCTGCAAATATCTCTTATTTAATGTCAAGATTTTCCTCTTGTTCAGACTCTGAAAGGCCTCATGGAAAAATTTTAAGATGTTCATCCTTCACTAGATTACTAAATTGCCCCCAATAAAAAAATTCTACTAGAACATGTATTTCAATCAAGAATATTAAATCTGGGGTTTTTTTTTTAACTGTTTGTAACTATGTAGTCATTACTACTGTGTAATATTTTCGGAAAATTTTAGAAACATTTGTGCAAAAATTAAGAACTAGATTCATAGAGAGCATGCCATACCATAACGATTACATTTTAATCAATCAGCAATGTGATGGTAGTCAGGGAGAGGTGTTCAAAAGCTTGGGGTCTGTGACATCAGGTTGATACTAAAAGAGGGCCACAGTGATCAAAAGTTTTAAAAACTACTGGTCTACTGATTAAACACCCTGCAAAAGCTATTACTGTAAATTCTTATCTTTTAATATGCATATTGATGGATGAATAAAACTATTCTTTGTGCAGTATGTTTGGTAAGTTTTCCCTTTATTTTCCTTTATATTCACATTTTGTATGACTTAAAATAAAGGGTGATGTGGTAAATAAAATTTATGGTTACTTTTTAATTCTGAGGCCCAAAGTTAGTCTAAAACAAGTCACAGGTCTGACAATGAAATTGCTGTCCTTCAGTATAATAGGTACAACCCTATATTTCATTTAAAGTATATTTCAAAATATAAAAGAAAATGGCATTGCTCAATTATTTATTTTAAAAAAATGCATTACTATTACATTTTAAATTAGAACCAATAGAATGATTACTATCAAGGGCATAGCTACGCCATATCAATGATATGGGGCTCCCAAGCTACAGGGGCCCCAATATGTGTAACTACAGTCCCACTAACAGGACTCTAATATCTAAAAAGGGGGCCCAAGGCCCACTCAGAACTAGCTACATCAATGATTACTATAATGAATAATCAAATGAGATTTTTTTGTTTGAATGCCATTTATTTAGAGAGCAACCATTTCTAATATTTTCTGTTGAAACTTTCAGGTAACTCAGCAATGTCGAGAGAACCTGTTTGCTATCCAAACTTTGAAGGACTTTCAGTATGTTGAGGAGGGAAAAGATCAAGGTATAAATGTTAGGGAGAAGGCCAAGCAACTGGTGGCCCTGCTCAAGGATGATGAGCGGCTCAAAGCAGAGAGAAATCGGGCGCTCAAAGCACGGGAGAGATTTGCTCGTTCCACCACCCATGGGACCAGCGGGGTAAGTGAGCTATTGCACATTGCTTCAAGATAACTGAATAATTTATTTGGTTATCTTGAAGATGCTGTGAAAAGAGTAAGATTCCACGAGAATATAAGAGTTATGTTTACTATTCTTCCAGACAGAATTTTTTTTCATTCTAAAAGTGTCATAAATAATGTCATTCCTGTGGTAATGATGATTACATTTGTGTATAACAGGGGAGAGGGTACTAAGTCAGTTGTGGTTCATTAGTTGACTTCCAAGACATTTTGGGGTGACTGCCTGAAGATCAGCATATTCAAGATTGACTGACAGTATGCAGACTAAGTCTTCTAGTGACTATAAACATGAGAACTAACTTTAGTTGGAAATGTTTTATTTTTAAATGCATTATTTGACATTATGATATTTGTGAATATTATTATTGTTTTGCTTTAAGTGTGGTTTTAAAAGTTTTTTATTTTTATTTTAGTTATGTAGGTAATAGCATATTCCATATTTATTATTAAGTTATAAATATTGTAGACCTTTTTCTTAGCTCACCACATCTATGCCACTTGGTGGACCGCACCTTGAAAAAATTGGAAGTAGCCCGTTCCCTGATAAAGTTTCCCCACCTCCAGTCTGCAGAACGTTGAAAAATGATCTGCTTTGTTCCCAGTATATTTGAAATTACTGAAATTAATGTTATTGTTTTAAAAAGTTCCCTTAAAATGCCATTCCTTAGCTTTAGGGAAGTGGTTACCCAACTTCAAGCAACTCTTTCGAAATATGCCTAGATTGTCCTGTTCTTAGTAAAGGGGATAATTTAATGCAGTGATCGCCAAACAAAGCTACTTTTTTGTTTAATACTGTGAATTACCATCCAAAAAAAACTACAAACTTTTTTTTTCAATTTGTTTCTTACCTATAAACATAAGTTTCATTTTGTATGTGAATCACCATTTCGCAAAAAATAAAATATTCCAGTTTGGATTATTTTATTTATGTTTTCTAATAGATTATTTCAGCATCTTGTAATCAGTTAGATTATCTGTGCATTCAACCATTTCGTATTGATTAAATTTTTAGTAGTATAAAGATTTTTTGATAAGTGATTTCCATAATAATTAAAGATGTTTCATTAGAATGTAAGTGTAAACAAAAGGATTATAATATCAAAGAAAATTCATTGTTGTACCTATTCAAAAAGGGCAAAATGCCAAGGAACTTAATTTAATTCAGTTTCCACTATGTGGATAGTTAAAAAAGGAAAAGGATAAATGTTAGTTTGTTGATAACATTGATAATGAAAAATAAATAACAAGGAAAAAAACAAGAACAATATTGTTAAAGATTTTCTAATTAAATAGGCATCAAAGAATTAGGAAAATATACCAGACTTCAATCACTAATTTTAATAAGGCTTCATAAGCAATGGAAATATTACTAAGTTTTTATGAGTAACAGAGATCCTGGATTACGGAAAAAAAATACTAGTGAAAATCCCTTATTTATAGAGGTATTGGTTAGTAAAATTCTTAATATTATTTTCTTTAAATATTTAATGTATCAAAATGAAGGTATAATTCAATTTTTCTTAATTGACAATTTGAAATCACTTGGGAAATTCATATTAACGTCGGAACTTGTATTACCACTCACAACGGGAGGGCACGACTAAGGAAATTCATTTGGGGTCAAGACTTGGTGTAAAAGTACTACTTTTTTAGGGTGTTCAACCCTCAATGTAATTCTGCAGAATGGCCAGTCAGTTCGGAGAAAATAGCCTTCAAAATTCATGCTCAGCTTTTATCAATTAAGTTTTAATTACATCCAGCAACTCAGTGGCATAGTTGGTAGAACACCTACTCTTATACCAGTGGATAGGGTTCGAATCATGCGATCAACTTTTTTTTAAGTGATAACTTCTTTTAGCGTGTTTTACTAGAGAGTGAACTTGAATGAACATCATGCTTGGGTTTGTAATGCTTGTTGATCCAATAGCTCATTACCGCCTGTGGACTATTGGAAGTTAGCAAAATATATACACAGAAGACTGAAGTATCAGTGGTGTTTCTTATTTATACCAAATGATGATAACCAAAGTTTTAAAACCAAATAACATTTATTATGCATTCAATTAAATAAAATTCATTACAACAGACTTATTAACTGCCCTAAGCAAGCTATATTTCGAGCATTCAATTCACCTAAATTACTTATCATCTTCGGCAACTGGTAGAACTAACCTCTCCTAGAGCTAACCTAACCTCAACTGCCCTCTAGTTTATCTGTATATCCGTTTATATATTCGATGAAGTCACAACAAAGCATGCATGAGTCACTGGGTGCGTGCGATCTCGGCACTCTATTGGCTGATCGGCAACGTCACTTAATTTGCATTCTATGATGTCACTGCCAGTTACCGCAATGTACATGAACTATTCAGATCCACATCTACGAGTTGAATGTACAAGTTGTTGAAGTAGATGGGATCACAAAAAATAGGATCTATTGGCAACAATGCTCATTCGGCTTTTTTCATCTTTAGTTGGAAATAGTGGTCGGAAAAGATTGTCCTCCCCTCCTTCTCCGAGGCCATCCCTTTTTGGTTCACGTGACCAAAGGAGGGAAGTTTTCCTCGGGTTTTGAGTAGTACTCAATCTTCCTTCTTGTATGCTTATTTAATTATTTAATCTTAACATGTGTATTTATTACTCAAGATATACCAGTAGGAATAACTGTAAGATAAAGTACATTTATATTTTTGTATAACTTTATTCTTGCATCATTATTGAATTTTTTTCTTTTTGGTTTTGAGGGCACAATATAATAAATTGATGTATTTTGCAACATCCCTCATTATGTATAAATTTAAGATATTTTGTTTTATATGAGAAACTAATGTTTAAATGGGAAATTAGTGTTTTGTTTATTCTGTCAAATCTTAACTATCTTAAAAATATTAAAAATTTTATTAATAACTTAACCTAAAGCTACACACATTTTATAATAATGCATCGTTATTATTAGGTGCCTAACTGGTCATCTAATAAACTTAGCAATCATGTTTTCGTTTTTTGTTTCTCAAAAGATGAATAATTTATGCAAACTTTAAAAGAGACAATCCCTAGGGAATTTTCTCTCTGGATAAAGGAGGTTTAAAAACGTTAACAGATATTTTTATGAAAATCATTTCAACACAACATTTTATTTTTAATTTGTATATCGAAAAGATTTGATTTAAAATATCGTAAAATTGATTGCCAATTATCTTGCTTTACAAGCATAACAGTAGCATATCTGGAATTACATGAATTGTGGAATGTCTTGCATTTGTTTCATTCATCTTCTGTGAACTGTAACACACCTGCATTTTGATATTAAAAAAAAATCATTACATTCAGGAATATATGCTTATAAATAATTATTCAAAATAGCGCAATGAAGAAGTTTTAATGTTGAAGGATAATGGAAACATGAAGTAACAAGTTCAATATAAAAACTTTTTTGAAAACTTTGGCAATTTTTTTTTATGGCCACTCTTGTCGCCAAGGGAAGCATAGAGTTGCAACAAAATGTAATCCCGCCCCCTGCCACTTCCAAACAACATGAAACACAGTAGTTTGTCCCTCCCCCAACAATATTCCGTCAAAGTGAAGTTCCTAGCTTTGACTAAATGGGGCTACCCCCCCCACCTCTTTCTACAAAAATGAATGGCAGGATTCTTTCTAAAGCATGAAAGTGAAACATGTAATATTTTTAAAAAATAGACTTAGAGAGAGAGAGAGAGAAATCCTATACTAAAATTAAACTTAGAATGTAGAAAAAGGACAAATTTTTATAGAACTAAGTAAATAGTATAATTATCATTAGCAATATTGCAGTGAATTTAAGAATAAAAAAATTTTTTTTTTAGTTATTTAAATAATTTTGATTCTAAGGTATTTATAACCTATTTCAGCTACCATGAGCCTATTGTTTCCTTCTTAGAATACAATTAATTCACAAATATGATTACATATTTCACAAAAAAATATTACTTTATGAGTACAGACATATGAATAAATGGTTTTATATGACAATACTAATGTCCTCTTACTTTTTATTCCCCTAACTAATCTCTGAAATGACATTACAAAATTTGAAGTTATTACTTCTATCGTGTGGTCATAAGCACACACACCTTTTTTTCAATTCATTTAATTTTTTAAAATTAAATAAATTTATTAAAAAGGGATTAATTAAACATTTTATATAATTATAAAATAATTAAATTAATAATAGATGAAAAAGACATATTATTTTTATTGTATTAATTATAAAATAATTAATAATGATAATATATTTTATAAATTATTTTATATTATATGTAATATTTTATTTATAGTACATTGTATTTCACATAAAACTATCTGTAACTAATTTTTATATAAAATATCATTAAATATTGTATTGTACATTTTATTATAAATATTTATTTATATAAAAATATATTTATATAAAATATAATATAAATATTTATATAATTACTGTAATTTTTTTTTACCTTATAAAATACAAAATAACTACATGAAAAATATCATTTAATATTTAATGAACCTTTCATAAATAAATTTATTTAATTTTAAAAAAATAATTAAATAACTTGTTTTATTAGTATAGTAAAAATAACATGGCTTTTTTTTATATATTATTAATTTAATTATTTTATAATTATATAAAATATATAATAAGTCCTTTTTAAATAAATTTATTACATTTTTTTAAAAAAAATTAAATGAATTGAAAAAAAAAGTTGATTGCGTGATTTGAACCCTATCCGCCAGTGTAGAAAGCAGGCATTCTCTCTCTCTACCAACTATGCCACTGAGCCTCTGGAGGTAGTTAAAACTTAATTGCATAAAAGGTAAGCATGAATTTTGAAGGTTATTTTCTCCAAATTGACTGGCCATTCAGCAGAATTACATTGAGGGTTGAACACCCTAAAGGAGAGTACTACTATTACACCAAGTCTTGTCCCAAAATGAATTTTCTTAGTGGCGCCTTACCCTTGTCAGTTCATATTAGCAGTGCTACTCGCAGTTCACATAACCTGTGGTTAGGTTACCATCGATCCTGATTACTTTGTGTTTGTAGGGTCGGACTATATGATTTTTTTGTTGAATACCGTGTTACGGGTCTAGACGTGACTTTCAACAACTAATCCTCTTGGGGAATCTTTGGGCTAGCATTCGAGTTTATTTCACAGTCATCCCTCTCAAGAAGAAACCCTGAGATACAAATTAGTTAGTGTATATAAAGTTAGAGTTTAATAATCGTAGGTAAGAAAGAGCGGAGTATCTGAACACAGTGTTACTATGGTAAGAATTAGAATTACGTATCTTGACTAAAGGACGGATTTTAGCTACTCGACTAAATTTGTAAATCCAAAATTAATAGGATAGGATTGATTAAAGTTAAACTAATCAGGTTTCGTGCATTTATTCATGTAAGGTAGTTGCTTTCTTTATGTCACTCCTAGGGTTCCCTTTTATAGATTACTTGTTCTGGAATATTATAATTCATAAAAAAATTTAGATATATCATGGAGAGTCTTGGTCATTCATCGTTCCCTCCCACAGCTTTAGGTAAACAAGATGATGAGGAAGTGACTTCAGGGGTAAGATCATTACATTGGATTGTCCCAAGGGCATCTTAATTTCCCGAGATAGGAGTGGGATCTGGTTTTAGGGTTTTTCCAGATCGGGAAATGTCAATGAGTTTTTGGAATGCATTGAGAACAGTGTGAAATATTATGAGATACCTAGCAATTTGGCTTGTGCATATCTAAAAGGTCATCTCAGGGGACGAACTTTGGATTGATTTGAAGTATTTGGATATTCTTTAGTGTTGGGGACAACTACAAACTTCGTACAATTAAAGGAGGCATTAACGGAAAATTTCCCTGTAGTATGGAATAAGACAGAATTGGAAGTGAGGTTCTATTCGTCGTATCAAAATAGAGGTCAGGTGCCATCGGACTTTATTTATGACCTGTTGAAAATACATAAGAGACTGGGACTAAATATGTCAGAAGCGGGTTTGTTTAAGCATATTATTGCTTGACTCAAACCATAGATTATGGAATATGTGGGAATTAGAAATCCAGCTTGTAGAGCATGGCTCTTAAAAATGTTCACGAAATATGAAGATAAGTATTTGAGGAGAGACACCCAAGGTGCAAGTAGTAATAGTGAAAGATGAGATGGGGATGCGCGTCGGAGATTTCCCGACGATCATAGGAATAGAAATTGGAGGGATGCAGAAGTTTTGGATTGGCAAAATGATAGGAGAGATAATTATAGAAATTCATATGGGAATAGACCCAGGGGAACCAGGTTAACCAAGGGTTCAATAACAGAAATTATCAAGGGTTTGAGCACAGAAACCTTAATAACAGAAATAATCATGGGTTCAAGAATAGTGGTGGTAGGAATCAGTTCAGAAATAGGGGTCCAAGTGAGAATTTTAACCACAGGGACTGAAAACAGGGTGGTTGTCTAAATTGTTTTAAGGTTCAAGGTGATCAAAATAATCAATCACAAATTGTAGTGAATCCCCCTATCATGCTTTCTGCTCTGTGCATGTCTTCTGTAGAACTTCCGTATGTAAGCTTTATGAGACACTGGGGCAGAAAAATCATTCATTTCTGAAGATGTATATAAAAAATATTTTTTTTACAAACCAGTTAAAAAGTCACTGACTGAGGTTATATCCCTCAGAAAGGCTTCCACCAAAATAATTGCAAATATCCTGTTTGAGAAATATATTTGGCAATATGGAATTCCTGTAAAAATGGTTAGTGACATCGGTCCCCAATTTATATCCGAAGTTTTTGAGCATTTAAGTAGTAGATTAGGCATAAAGCATGTCAAAACAGTTGTATATAGACCCCAGTCCAATAGAACAGAAAGAGTTTATTGTGGTCTTTTGCAAATGATTGCTAGTTTTGTTAATGATAATCATGAGACTTGGGACCAGTTACTACATGATTTCGCCTATGCCTTAAGAACGGCGGTTTATGATACCACAGGAAAACCCCAGCAGTTGTTTTTTTTTGGCAGAAAGCTTATTACCCTGTTTCAAAAACTTGTGATTATGTCAGATAGAGCAGAATTTGTAGTGGGCAATATTGAGAAATTATTTAAGGAGACTAGACAAAATAATTAACATGAAAAATGGGTGAAGTATTACAGTAAAAGGAAACACGAAGTTAACATTAGGGTCAATGATTTGGTGCTTGTCGAAACCCATCCCATAAGCTCTGCAACGAATAAAGTGGGAAATAATAAGTTTAGGATAAATTAGGAAAATAAATCCTCAGATGTGGATTCAATTGATTATGGAGTTTGAATTTGTGTAATTTCAGTTTTTGAAACTTCATAGTATTATTTTTAGTCAATTTTTTACTACCCTCTTAAATTGTCATTTTTTAACAGCATTTTGGATTAGCAGAATTCAGCCAGAGATCATCCGATGAGGAAATGTCACCTACAGCCCTCTCTGACTTAGAGCAAGCACGCCCACAAACTGCTGGAGAAGAGGAACTGCAATTGCAGCTGGCACTGGCTATGAGTAAAGAAGAAGCTGAGCAGTCAGAGCGACTGAAAAGGAATGATGACCTGCGTTTGCAAATGGCCCTGTCTAAGAGTGAGGAGGAGACAAAGACTTCAATCCCACATTCCGACTCTGCTATGAATGATCTTCTAGGCCTCAGTCTCCAACCAGATCCTTGGGTATGTTGCCACCTTGCTATCAGAGTGCTCTGATTGAAACACGTGTCTTTCATACAAGATTGGGATATTGGGGAGAAATAAATTGTCTTGTTGTAAAATAGCCATTATTGAATCGCATTTACATCTAAGTTATATAATTATGTATTTTACAGAAGTTCATTTGCACTTTATTGAAACGATTTTGTAATTTATTTTCTTGTTTGTGTTTTGAGATAAAATTTTAATAATTTCAAAATAATCATCTGCTAATGTTATCTTTTGAATAGAATATAAAATAAGATTTATTTTGAAAAGGGCTCCTAAAATTGGTAGATGGCTTGAAGGTATGTAATTGAGTTTTTCCAAGCAGAAATATTTGTATCAACAAATTAGGATGCTGCATAAGAACCTTGGTTATTGCATTTAAAAAAAAGGGGATTTATAATATATTAGATTTGAAAGAAAGAAAAAAACATCTAGCTAAAAGGTAACATGAAAACATGACCAGTGAAACCTCATCCTATGACTGTTCAAATACAGGCAACTATTAAGAAAGTGAAGTCTCTGATCCCCCAAAAAAATCCACCAACTCAAAGATTCATTGCATAGGAATGTTTCCTGGCACTGTTAAGTAAAGTCATTCATTAAAAGTTATAGTTAAAAAATGTTTTAAGCCTAAAGTTCATTTGTTTTTGTCAAAACATGTTGCTGAAAGAAAAACAAATTGTAAAAAATTATATGAAAAACACTTATTTGCTGAAAAATAGAAATTTGTGGTAACACTCAATGAAGCATGGATATATTTAAGTGACTGTAATAAAAGATCAATTTTCTTTTACTCAACTGGCAGTAAGAACGTATGCAATGGCCTTGTCAAAGTACTGAAAAGTTCCCAAAATGAAACGTGATACTTACAGGATTTTGTTACAACACCGAATTAAAAATCAAAAGAGTCTCAAGTAAAGCCAAAACTTATTCATACACTCAGCTATCAACAGAATATTTTAGAATCAATTTTTGAAGAAGAAATTCCAGCCTTATATGGAAAGGACATTAATAAAGTTGAGTTTCATATGTACAAAGCCTCTAGTCACATGTCTGAGTCAACTGCTGCTTATTTAGCAAAGAAAGAATCTGAAACAGAAATAAAATGTATCCCATTTGATGAAATACCTGTAATATCACCTAACGTTTCTGCAATGGACTTTTGGTTTATTAAAACAAGCCTTAGGAAAATGGCATCTAAGCAAACTGAACAGACTTTAGAAATCAGTTCAAGAGAAATGGAATAAAATTGGCTTGGCAGTACAAAGAAAAAATTTACTTGCACAGAAAATTCGAGTCAGAGTTATTCTCAAGAACCATGGCCATCAGATAGATGCAAATTGCCCCCAAAAATATGGCCTTTATTGATAAAAATTAACAATCAAAATTATTTCCTTAAAATATGAATGACCTTCTGTGTAAACTTTGTTCCTCATACTTTTTATTTCCTTTTAAGCACAATTTCTTGTTTAATTTATCAGGACTTTATTCCAGTTTTGAATTTTGGATTATTTAAGTCATGTTTGTAAAAAACTACAAGAATAAAAATTCTTTCAAAATTTCTGTGTATTTCATACAATCTTATACCTGCCAACATTTACACATTTGGTTTTATATATGGCTGTCGGGGATAACCATTTGGTTATACAAGTTGGGGGTTGGAGTTGTTACCTACTTAAAGAAGGAACTTGCGTAAGGAAAAACTATGTGATATACAGTATCTCACAATTTCTGTTCATCATGATGGTAAACAAACAACAAAGGTTAATTGATCTCACTTCAAAACCAATTTAAAAACATAAATTCTGGTATTTTTTATGGTAAATTTAAAGATAATATTGATTAACTATTGCTGTTCAACTTCATTTCAAAGCCAATGTAAAGACAAATTATTTTTGAATTTTTTGATAAATATAAAAATATATATGTGTGTGTTAATACAAGTAAGGTAAATAGCTGTGTGTTACTGAGCCAATAGAGCCATGGGATTTAAATAATTTTTTTTCTTCTGTCTGGTGAATCAAACTTGTTCCCTAATAATTTTTTTTAGTTTGGATCTTGATGTTATTTTAAAACTTGTAATAAGAATTTTTTTAGAAGAAAGCTTACATTTTTTTTAAATACATAATCTGCACAATAAGGTTATGGGCCCAGAAAATGCTAATTAGTCAAGGGGAAAAAAAACAGTTTTTAGATGGCAGGTCAGAGCAAGTAAATTTGGAAGCCATGAAAACCATTATGCCAAATGACCCATCTTTCCTAAATAATTATACTACATGGGCTATGGATATGAAGGTGGCATTAATGAAAGAAAATAGTTGGTGGCTGGTGACAGGGGGGAAGGTCGCACACTTGAGAATACTGCAAACAAGCAATTATCAAAACTTCCTTCAGGAGAGAAAGTGTGCAGCCTCATCTATTTAAATATCAAAAAAAGATAGTCATTATTTAATCTCCAACAATGAAGATCTGAGCTTATCATGGTCAAGATTATTTGAACATTGCCAACCGGATTCAAGAGCATCAATCATTGGGTTAAGGAATGAATTTTTTTCTGCTTGTTTGCTGTAAAGAAAACTGAAAAAAAATGTTTAATTGGTAGTTACACATTGAGTGGTTCATATTAACTTCATTTATTATTTTCTTTGGGAACATGGAACAAATAAAAAAGTCATACAGTAGAACCTGTTTTTGTGTGGTCCTTTTTTATGCGGCCTTTTTATATGCAATATATGAATTGTAATGGCTTTGGTGCCACTATAATGTTTTCTTTCAATATACTAGTGGCGATCGGAGAATATTAGGGCCCTTTCCCCTCTGCAAAGTCAGATTTTGCTTTTAATATTTTATGAGTTGGGTAAATACATACTTGAGGTTAGTCAGGGCTTCGGCCACCTCGAGTCCTGACCCCCTGCAAAGCAGGGGTTGTGGGGGTGTCTGTAATGTACATATATACACTTTAAGATGCTCTGTTCATTTGTTATAAATAGTCCTCTGACTGTAGCACACACAAAAAATTTTCAAGGGTAGGGGGCAGGGTTGAAGGTCCACCATTTTGGTATCATGCTCCAATAGGCCGCCCAACATATTCTTTTGATTTTGTCAATGTTCGGGAGCAAAAACAATACAAAATTAATTATTGAATTAATGAAATTAATTATTAATAACAAATACATGATTAAATTTTACGTAATATATACATAGGGTTATAACCAATAAAAAAAATCAAGGGCTATGGGGGTGTCCGGACCCCTAGGGCCCCCTCTCTTGAGTGCGCTACTGTCTCTCGATAATGTACGTTCAGTTTATTTCTCTCAACGTTCCAAGAGTCCACGCTTGATTGAAGACGAAACTGTCAATGACAGTAACATTATCAATAATTTGATAGACAAAACAAACAAAAAGAACCAGATTCTTTGAAAGCGGATAAAATATATGCAAGGATACAACTTTCCAACAAATTGGAAAAACATTTTCTTAAAATAGATACCAAATCCGAAAGTAGTAGGAAAATTCTGGTTATCGTGACATTTACAAGTAACTGATCAACCAACCTTCATCACAAAAATTTATCTCTTACTTTATGGTGCCAAAAAATAAATCAATTGAAATTGTATCTTCAAGTGATGAAAGCGATTTTGAACTTATTCATCACAGGAAGATGAGCACTTTGATTACGATGAGTAGCAGTTAATTACCTATGTATATTTTGAAAACTTGTCCATGTATACAATGAGAAATTATATCTTTTAAAAATGTTTCTGTGTGTAATTTAATTATTTATTTTGTTATGGAAGTACTTTCTCATAAATTTAGTGAATAAATGACCTATTTTTTAAGTGTGACTTTTTTTATGCAGTCCCTCTCCACCACATAAAAAAAATTCTGTAGTATTTTGATAAAGTTGTGTTTTATGTAAGAATTAATGAAATTTTCGAATTTTTTTTTTGTGCATTTATTTTTATGTGGTCCTTATCAACTGCGCAAAAACAGGTTTTACTGTAGTTTTAAGCTTATGATGATAATTTGAAGAAGACCATTCTTCAAGACGATTTTTTCTAGTGATTGTGAGGATTAAACAGTTTTGCTTCACTTTTGTGTTAAAAGTTGCTAATTTTGCACTAAGTATTTTTAATTGTTAAGTTGGTGCAATCATTGTCAATCATTCATATTTTGATCTTTAATTATCCATCTTTGGGAGAGAGTTATGTTTAGAAAATCAAAGCCAAAGATTTGTGACCTTTATTGAGCAAGTATACCCCACTATGCATTTCATAGTAGATATAAGAAAACAATACAATTTATACTGTGAAGAATTTTGCTCTTAACTGATGAACTTGTATCATGAATTAGTTGACAAGCTTAAGTTTCACTTTTTATCAGTATATTCAGTAATAAGTTCTAAAATAATAAATATATGAAGATGAGATTTTCTTTCAGTCTATGTGTCTTTTCCAAATACTATATAAATTGCTTAAATCATTTTAAATTTTAGATATCATAAATTAGTTTAAAATTTTAATAAAATAGCACTGTGTATTTTAAAAAATACACCATAAAATAATGTAATAAATAAACAAAATATGTTTCTAACTTATTTTTTCAGGATTCAAAAAATACAGATATATGGAACCATTCCTTGCCAGAACCAAATTTAAATTTAAGTAAGTTTTGAGAATTTTTTTTTTTTTTTTTTTGATGAAAAATTCTTTGTGTCACATGGAGAAATGTGGTAAATGTAACAAAACCAGTTTTAGTAATATTTTGATGAATTAGGTGATTAAAATCAGGGTTGAAAACAGTTCAGGGGTTGAAAATACGATTCCTGCAGAGTTCAATAACTAGAAGATTTAGATTGAGGAAAAATTACACTTTTAAAATTTTTACATGAAGGTGTCAAATTGTTTTAACCTCCTTCTGTTGCTCTAGCAGTGTAACTTATATACTATTTAGGTACCATTTTTTAAAGATCTGATATTAAACGATGAATTGCTAGGGAGAGCCTTTGATGAACTAGAAGCTGGACATAAGCAAAAGTCACTCATTGGCTACGAGTGTCCATATGGTGGTCTTTGGATCATGGCAGCAATTTCAGACATCAGTACGATTTTTAAGGGAATTTGACAAGGTTGTCCATGAGTGACTACACCACCTTGAGAGGTGTAATTTAAAATAGTATTAGTAATGATAAGTTCTGGAATTGGTGAGTTTTTATTGTGAAATATCAGAACAAGATACCAACAAGGGCAAGTATTAAAATTAATGTACTGAACATGAAGAGCAAAATGTCATGTGAATACATACACAAGGTATGGAGTTATGGGAGATCAATTTGTTTTTATGGACAATAGCACCCAACCTCACAGAGCTGCACTTGTAGAGGATTAAGTGGATGAAGATGGTATTCGCTGTATTGTGTAGCCAGTAATATCTTGTTTTAATGCTATTTGTGTACATTCTCGCTTGATAGCACTTAAGTGGAAGGATTAAAAACAATTATTGTTGTTTGAAATCAAATTAAAAATAAGGATTTGTTGTCTTTATTTTTATCAGTCAGAGTTGCTTAATTTAATAGTATTTCTAAAATGAGCCATCATAAAAAGGGGGGGGGGGATATTAATTTTGTACCAAAGGCTTGATACTACCATTTGATCCAATGAAATGTTTACAGTTCTAGTGAGTAAATGAATTGATCAAAGATGTATATGAATGAATCATTTATCAGATGAGAAGATGCTAAGATTTAAAATATTTGGCTACTTAGGGGGGGAAAGCAACAATTTGTAATCCATTATGTAATAGTTGTTAAGTATCTTTTCAATTTAAATCTAATACTCTTGACAATATGTTTACTCATCTATTAAAACTAAATGATCTGTGAATTTTGTCATAGATGTTGAGTTATCTATCAAATACTCTGCTAAAAATTGACACATATATTGATTAAAAAATACTAATTGTGTATTGCAAAATGATTATGTGCATTTATTTATGGAAAGTTACATTTCTAGTGTTAACATCAATGCTATATATTATAATGGCAGAATTATGTTTGCAATTAAAGTCTATTTACAGTTATAGATCCTGTTAGAAATCTTGTTTCTTTATTGATGACTTGTTGTCCTGCCTGTCTATTTTTATGCCATTAGATTACTTTCTTTTTTTAAAATTAATATACTGCAAAAATTTATACCTATTAACTTAATTGATTTTTCAGTGCAAAACGATCCATGGAGTCCTGTTTCTGAAGGTGCCTTTCCTTCTCCCAGTGAATCTCAACGTTAGTATTTCCTATCAAGTAAATCTTCTGGTTCCAAGAAAATCAAAATTCAACTTTTTTAGACATGAGATTTTTGTATATCCTGAATAATATTAATCTTACTGTATATTTCAGTTCTCTTATCATTCAAAGATTTCACCTCATTAGAAGTCATAGTTTTAAGTATAGGAATTGGGTTACTGTCTAACAGGTTTATATTTGTATTCTTTTTCTTAAGCTTTACAGTCTGTAGCAGTCCAAGACAAGGCTCTCAAAGTTTTCTCCATCTGGCCCTATTCAGCACAACAGCCCTCCATTGTCATTATCACCCCCTAAAGTCCTCCTAAGTCATCATCAACGTTATCCAGTCATCTAGTTAATGGTGTTCCTTTTTTTCGTTTTCCATTTATATTCATATTAGGAATTGCTAAAAGAATACAGTTCACGTATTTTTTTTCTTTTTCAAAGTAATCTTGCTTTATAAAGTTTACAAAGGAAATCAGCTTTTGAGGAATTTTATCATTCAATATTTTGAAGAAAATAATTTTTTTTAAGGAAACAGTTTTTAATTGGATTATTCATGTTTTATAAAGTAACATAATTCAAATTCATTTGTAGATGTTTATTTTAAGAAGAAACTGATTCTGTTTTAATGTCACTCTTTGAAGAAACATTACTGATATTTACAATGGGCCTCATAATTTTGAACTGTGATAGAGAGGACCTCACGTTAGTTGGTTCAGCATGTAAACGGGAGGGGGTGGGAGAGCTTGAGTCTCTACAGAATCTAAATGTACTGCGAGTTTGTTACCAGGATCATCTTGTTAATGTAGGTACATTTTAAAAAGAGAATATAAAATAAAACTCTGATTGAAGTGTATTTTGTTAAAAACGGTAATATTTTTTATTAATCACAAAGATATAATCAATTTGTTTTTATGTAACAGTTTAACAATTTATGTACAGTAAATAAGTTTTTATTATGTAATTGATAATAATTTTAATTTAATTATTTTTTAGATTTTTCAAGTGTGGTACTTTTAAAAAAAATTGGAAAATTAGCAAGATAATTTTTTTTTGATAAAGGAAAAAAGACACATATAGGACTCTTGGCCATACCCTAGTGAATGAATAAAATTACACTTTCAAAAACATGATTATTTTTAAATAAAGCACCAAATATTAATTTGAAGAAATCAGTTTTCTTTCACTAAAATATCTGCAGTAATACTTTGAGTAAAACTTATTGAAATTTTAATGTACCAAATAAAGAGTGATAAGCATTACGGTATTATATTTAGCTGTACAATTTTTGCACAGAACATGTGTGTGTCTCCATGGAGGAAGGAGTCCCATCACTGGATGCATTCCTTGGCCAGCAGTCTGATCTCATCTGTTCCAGGCCTCGCAACGCAGGTAAGCATCCATCAATAGAAAGTGTCAAACATGTAAAACTTTTATCCTAACTCAATTTAGACAAGAGTACGTTCTGAGCATTATGCTAGAACAGGCATGTCAAACTCATATGATATTGCAGGCCACATGATCTGTTTTATATTAAGTCGGGGGCCGCATACTCTCTATGTTAAAAAAATTAATAAAATACGATTTGTAGAATGATTATGTTATGCATTTATTAGACTCAATTTCAAGGGGTTCTTTTAATAAAAGATGAAAATAAAAGTTATAAGAAATTGTTATTTAAGGTTACCAAAATTTTAAGATGCTTCAAATTTTGCATTTATTTTTTTATTTTGGTCTTAAAAAATAAAGGATACCTCACTAATTCTGCTGCTGTATTATTTTTTTATAATTCTACAAAAAGAAACCTAAAAAATTGAATTTTAATATTATAAACGAAATACTACCCCCTGTCCTTTTTAAAGGGACAAAATTTTGAACACTGTACTCTCTCTTTATTAATTTTAAACTGTTAGGCAAGACAATTTAAAAACAAGATTTATTTATTTTTATTTTTAACAAGACATTTCAGCTACATATTTATCTAATAAATTAATCTAAATAATGCTATAATATGATGCAAGGATAGTGCTCAAAGTGAAGTATAGAAGTAGTAAAAAATTAATGTATAAAATATTAGTATTATATGGATGATGCTGTGCATCGTTGATGACACATGTGTTTGCGAAGCTTACAAAGGAATCTAAACGACGATAATTTAAAACTAAAAGAAAAACAGTGGGAATAAAATAAAGCACACTAATCATATTGACTTTAAATACTTATTCTTAAAATACATTTTTTTTAAACCATGATGAAAAATATCTTTATTTTTGATTTTCTTAAATGAGTTCTTTTGTGTGTGTAGATTCCGATACATTTTCTGAAAGTTACTTTACCTATAGCACTCATATGTCTTGCATGTTACAAAATTTAATTATTTCCAATACAATAAATACCTTTTTTAAAAATAAACTTTTAAAACTTTTAGATATTGTACATTTTATCTTCCTAAAAAACTTTAAAAAAATTTATTTAAAATTATTTACATTTATTGTATAGAATGATATGTTAACAAGCACTGAAAAGTTTAAAAGTTATATTCCAGTAAACTGTTGTACCTAAAGTTAAGTACATGACTTAAAAATATGATAGCTATTAATTGCTCACACATAATTATTTATATTTATAAATGTAATTTTTTTACATACACAGGCACATAAGTATACAGATATCATGGCTTAAAATAAGTTTATATTTTTACCTGCCAATGATGTCCCAATCCTAATTTAGAAGATCTTTGGCACCATTTTTCATAAAGCAAATCATTAAAGTTTTGGTTGAATATGCCGAGCTGATGCAATCTTTAAAATTGATGATAAATATTTATCGGTTAATCTTGACCTTTCTGAATTTTTGTTGTTTTTCATTAAAAAATAATTGCTCACATAAATAAGTAGTTCCAAACACAGCCATTATATGCATAACAAAGGATAACATTTTAGGAAATCGATCTGTTGATAAATATGTGTAAAAATCTGGAATTCCAACTTCTATACATTTTTGCTTCAGCAAAGAATCACATTGGATCTCAATCGATTCCATTTGTAAATTTTCATCAACAAGTTCCATGTCGATAGATAGAGGTGGAGTAAAAAGACAAAACTGTAATTCACAGCTTTTGAAATCAGAAAATATTCGATTGAATTCTATTTCTAACAATTTAATTTGGTGAGCATATTCTATAAATTTTAATTTAGGGGATTTAATGAATAGATATTGGTAGCTTTCAAAGTGAGACAGATTTTCTTTTTCTACTTGTTTTCGCCAAAGAAATAATTTTTGTTTAAAAGCGTTAATGTTATCAAATAATGCTGTAACAAGATTATTTTTGCCTTGAAGCTTAAGATTTAGTTGATGAAGGTGACTTGTGATATCAACTGAGAAGACCAGGTCCTTTAGCCATTGTCAATCTTTTAATTCAGCACATTTGTATTTTTTTGTTTCTAAGAAAATTATGATTTCGGCCAGCAGTTTGAAAAATCGTTTTAATACTTTATTGCTCGAAAGACATCGAACTTCTGTACGATATGGTAGATTGGTGAATTCACTTTCTATGTCTTCCAGAAATGAAGTGAATTAACGATGATTAACTCTATGTGCTCGAATATAATTTACAATTTCTGTGACAATTTTTAAAACATGTCCGATATTTAAAACTTTGAAGCACAGTACTTGTTGGTGAATAACGTAATGGAAACATTCAAAATTAATGTTTCTGTATTGTTTGCATGTTTCTTTTAAATTTGCAACAACTCCTTTGGTAATACTGGTCATGGTAGGGGCGCCATCAGTTGCAAGACAAACCAACTTATCCAATGGTAACTTATACTTTTTTACAACTTCTGTAAGTGCATCAAAAATATCAGCTCCAGTGGTACTATTATGCATAGGAATGACTCCCAAAAGTTCTTCATTTATTCTTAAATTAACATTGCATGTTATAAATGACCAGCTGAGCGATATTTCGAATATCTATAATTTCATCAATTGCAATCAAGTAGGCTTGAAATGTTGATATTGTCGAATTTTGCTGATCTCTCAAATTCTCTGTTATTTCATCAACTCTGCTAGCTACAGTATTTTGACTTAAACTAACACTTTAAATTTTTTTTTATTTGTGCTGGACATAATACTTCTGCCGCTTTGATTAAGCATTCACTAGTAAAATCACCTTCAGTAAATGGTTTTGATCTGCTTGCTATTAAATGGGATAACATATAACCTAACTTTTACAGCAGCTGTATTGTCTTTAGAAAATTTAATGAATACATTTTGTTGTTTTTGAAGAATTGATTTCAAATCCGCCAATTTTTAATTCACGAAATTTTGAAACGTATTGGTCATAATTTGTTTTAGGATTTGTGTCATAGTGCCTTTTAATATTATACTCCTTAAAATGGGAAATAGAGTTTTTGTAAATCAGGCATAATATTTTACTCTTGCTTTGGACACAAAAATATTGTAGTTCCCATTTTTCTTGAAAAATGCGACGTTCTTCTTCAATTGATCTTTTTTTACTCATTGTATTTGAAGTTTGGTTTTTTTTTATTATTAAATAATTTTTTAGATTAAATTGAACCCACTTTTATCTGCAAACGCTTGAGCTAACTCTGTCCTTTATCTTGTATTTCGTCTTGTGACTGCATCTGACAAAGCTCTTAGCTTTTCGCTGATTGGATACTTTTAAAGACGGAGAAAGTGAAATACAAGTCGCACACACGATAAATTACGATGCTATATGGCCCATAGACTGAAATAAAAATGTTAACACTGTCCTAACACTCTCCAACTCCAGAGGGGGCTTTAATGAAGAGTCCCTCTGCCCACACAGGAAGTGCGAGGTCACTGAGAACGTTTCAGAATGTCTCGTAATGTAGCATTAATCTCATGAACTTTTTGTGCAACCGCATTATATTGTGTGAGACATGTAGTTTATTTAGTTCACTAAGAAATTGATCTCTATTTCTTTAAAATAAGTAACAAGTGAATATGTTGTAAATTGAAAAAGGTTCGCCTCAAATGAGTTTTAAAATGAAAAAAAAACTTTAAAAGCTTAATATTTAAATATTTAAAAAGTCATGGCGGGCCGCATGTTTGACATGCCTGTGCTAGAATTATTTTAATTTATGGAGGGAGTGAATAATGATTGTTTTCGTAGAACTTCGGGAATGTATTATTATTAAAGAAAACTCTATTTATGTAGAAGATGGGTTTTTTTACAGCAGAGGAAAAACTATATCTGTTCAAACAGCAGGTAATCTTATGAAACATAGCTGGTTTTACTGACCACATCCATGTTCATTTCAAATCTGGCTAGCAACTGCTTTTTCATTGGAATGCAGTGATCATTGAGAAATTAAAAAATATATATATATTCATTCCAGTAAATATTTTTAATTAATACTAAATTTTGTTTCTTGTCACAATTTTAGAACTCTTCATCATTTGGTTCTGTGTTAAGTATTTTGAAAGTTAAGCATATAAACCAGAGGTATTCAACCATTTTTCTCCCTCTGGACACATACACTGGTGTGCAAAAATTAAGGACAAAGTCGAAAAATTAGCATATCAGCTGAACGAAGAGGCAGAGTGGACAGAAAGACCAATCAGGAGATTAAGTAAGGTGATGTACGGTAGCACATGCGCAGATAAGCAGGTAGACGTAATGGGGAAGTGTCTGAGTAGTATAAAGCATGTTGTCGGTGTAAGATCAGTATTTCTGGCAAAGAGATTGCACGCCGTATAGCAGTTAAAATCACACCGAGTTGCTGCCTCAGCGAGAAATGGCGAATAATCAATCTGTTAGACGACATCTGGATGCTTTTACCCGAGGTCGAATCATTGGGAAGTCGGAGGAAGGCCGCAGTGTGACAAGTGTGGCTGCAGAGTTCTGAATTGCTCACAGCATCGTTTCACGGTTTTGGAGACAATTTCAAACTACAGGAACAGCTATCCGGGGGTTCAGTAGTGGTCGTCCACGAGAAACCACACCCGCAGATGACCCGTACATAGTCTTACAGGCCAGAAGAAACAGGCGGCAGACAGCGGGAGAAATCGCTAGACACACGACACAGGCGACTGGACGACCGATATCGCGTTTTACCGTGGCCAGAAGACTGCACGGTGGTGGTCTGTTTGCACGACGCCCTGTACGGTGTGTACCTTTAACGCCTGCCCATCGGAGAAGGCGTTCTCTGTGGTGCCGGAAACACCGGAATTGGAGAGACAATGTATGGGGACGAGTACTCTTTACAGATGAGAGCAGATTCAGTTTGAGTAGCGATTCTCATCGCATACTCATCTGGAGAGAGCGGGGAAGCCGCAATCATCCCTCGAACATCATTGAAAGGGACAGGTATGGAGGTCGCGGTGTTCTCGTTTGGGGAGGCATCATGCTTGGTAGTCGTACAGACCTTCACATCTTCGACGCAGGTTCAGTCAACGGGACCCGTTATTGTAACGAGATTCTTCTTCCATATGTGTGTCTTTTTTGAGGCGCTGTGAGTCTGCAGCTCCCTTTCATGGACGACAATGTACCATGTCATCGCACAGTAGCTGCCGAACAGCTCTTAGAGAGTGAAGATATTGAACGTATGGATTGGCCGGCACGATCTCCGGATCTCAATCCCATCGAGCATGTATGGGATTTTCTAGGCAGACGCTTGGCAGCTCGTACCTTACCACCAGCAACGATTCGGGAGCTTCGATTGGCGCTGCAAGACGAATGGGCAGCAATGCCTCAACAACTCATTGCCACCCTCATTCTCAGCATGGGCAGACGCTGTGAAACCTGCCTAGCAATCAGGGGAGATCATATACCCTACTAAAGACCGGATGGGTGTCCAGCAAGAAACATCACAGGGATGTTTCAGCCTTCAGTCGCATTGCGCTCCATGCTACTTTTTCAATCAAGCTTCTTTTTATCCCTCTGATTTCTCTTTTAGTAAATGTTGCTTACATTACACATGTCCTTATGTATTGGGGATCTTACGGTATTAAATGTGTTGATTTGGAAAGCTTTTGTACAAAGTTATATTGAAAAAACCGTCTCGTCCTTAATTTTTGCACACCAGTGTATATATAAGGCATTTATATTACATGAGCAACAACAGGAGAATTAATGGGGGGTAGATATTTAAAATGTGGAAAACTGATCAAACATTTTTGGCTTTTATTTTAAAATTTAAATCCACACATATACAAAAAAAAAAAAAAAAAAAAAAAAATTGGAGGGTTAACAAATTTTTCAAATTATGGGGTAGTTTCTATTTCCTTCCATCCATGACCAATCACCTTTATTGACATTCTGTCATAAAAACAAAGCTGCCTTGTACTTAAAAAGTTTGATTTTTCCTTTTCAAATTTATTATAAAGACCTCGGTTATTTTAACTTTAAATATCAGTTTAACAAGTGCAGGATGGCTGCAAAGAGTTTTAACTGTATTACAGACTGAAATAAATATTATTTGTTTATCATTCTCTGCAATTAAGTAACAAAACATCAATAGGAATTTTAAACCACGAGAAAAAAATTTGTCCAAATTTTTTGAGAGAATTTAATTAGACTTCTATAGCCAAAGTCATATTGCCATTTAGACTGTTTTAAAATATTGGTTTTTTTACGACATGTAAAAGATCCCTAGAGTGTCTGTTTGGCTTAGGTGCTCTTGGCAAAATTAAATCCTAGTACAGGTTCACATTGTCAAGAGCTCAGGTGCCTCCCTCTGGCGAGGAAACTAGGCATCAAAATTACTTGCGGTAATTGGTATCAACTATATGGTGCTGCATTAAAAAGTGATTGCAGACCTAGTACATTCCCCAGGAGCTGCTAACGTTAAAATACCAATGTGTGGACCCATTAAAAATACATATATATATATATTGGTTTTCGTAAGCAAACAAATGTGTCGTTTATTGACACATGTCTTACTGACAGCTTATTTGTTCTGAAGAGCCTCCAAAATATTAACACAAAATCAAATACAGTAGTTTTGAAGTTAAGTTTCATCTTGAAGAAGAAATTCTCAAGCTTGTTCAATCAGTTACATTCTTATGTTTTCTAAATTATTGTAGAAAGTTCCTAGTAAAAGCTGTTTGTAGTGCAACACTGCCACTTCATCAGATATGCTAGTCTTATAATATAACTATTTACTCAATTTTTTAAAATTAATGCAAAAAGCTTGCATAATATAAAAAACAAGCTGGTTAGTGCCATATTATAATTCATAAGCAGTGGCCATAATGCTTAGGAAATTTTTCTTTTTGCCATGTTAAGTTGCTAGAGAAGCTCTTAAAAAGTTGAGTATTCTCGGAAAAACTAATGAGTACTTGGCAAAAGCTAGGATTTACATATAGTTATTGATATTCTTAGTAGACTTGAACAATACTTTTCTCACAAAGTTAAGGATAAGTACTATATAAGAGTCAACAGAGTGGAGTACCATGTGTGCAACAAGAATTTTGATGGGATGTCTGGAGCCATGGAGAGGCCCACTACTCTTATGATCCAGTAACAATCAATTTGTGAATGCCAAATGAGATTTGTTTCCATAGTGAGTGATGGTGTGATGTCATAATTGAAAAGGTACTGTTGAACTATATTGGAATGAAGCTGGGCACATCTTAATGTGAAAAAAATGACTGTAAACATAAGCAGGGAAGTTTTGTTGATAAAAATATCACAAAACTGCAAAAGTTTTGCAGAAATCCCATAAAAGACAATGTACCATGTACTAAAAAAAATTTTTTTTTCATATAAATTTTAGTATATTGTTCTTAAACCATTGAATTTCTTTTTAATGGAACCACAGGCTGAGAGAAACAGTACGTTTATTAAAAGTACAAACTGGAGTTTTCACTTTGTGAAAAGTGAATATAAAAATGTCTATTAGTATTAGATCCCATGCCATCATATTCATGTCCCATTGATAATCTTAATTGAATTCATTTATGTAAAGCAACTCTCTTCCTAAGTATTAAAATCAAGAATGAACACATACACATTAAGAAATTTGGTATATGTCAACTATTTTCACCAAACAATGCAATTGTTCCACATTTCCAGTGAAGACCCATTCACTACCATCTAGAAAATTAGATTTTGTACATATATTAAAATTGAATTAAGTTAACCAAGTACATTTTGATTGATATAAAACTGCTTTATTTGTGTTAGAACCTGCCTTTATAGGTTGCGACAATAAAAAAAGACACAGGGGAGGCAGACTAATAATGTGAATGAGACTTGTAAATATGTTAATCATTATCTAAGTGGAATCATATGCGACATATATCAAGTACTTGCTGATATTTTTTGGCTTTATCAGATGTTATATGTAATTGAATTTACATAAATATGTTCCACAGCACCAATTGAAAAGTTGCAAGCATTAATTATATAAGTGTACTAGCCGTTACCCACCCGCTTCACTGGGTATTTCACAATGTTGTGTAAATGTGTACTGTTTACATATATATGAATTGTTGATATCTAGCATTAAGAACTCGATTGTATTGAAAAATATATTTATAGCTGTAACTCTCGCTCTTGATATAAATTATAATATCTAAAATAGAAGTAGAAAGATTTTTTGCGCTCACTGAACCTAATAATCAAGTGAATTTCCACCAAAGCAACTTTCAGTGGATCTACTAAATAAAATAAACATGCATGCTAAATTTCAAGTCTAAATCTAACAGAACAAAAACGGAATTGTTATAATCAATACCAGGTTGAGAACATTCTTAGCGGATTCCAATTCAACAAAAGAAGCATGCAAATCAAATTTTATTATTATAGTTTTAGCAGTTCGAAAACTGGAATTTTGTCTATCAATACGCCCAATAACTCTCCCTGGAGTTGATTTCCGTAAAATCCATTCTTGGTGGAACTCTATTCAAATAAAGAAACGTGCTCAACAAATTTCAAGTAAATGGGTTAAATTCAAAAACAGGAATTTTTCTACAACACGCCTTAATCCCTCGCAACTCCTTTGGAGGTCCGTTTTCGCAAAACTCTTTATAAAAGGAACTCTATTCCATGAACGGAACATACCTTCTAATTTTCAAGCAGGTGGGTCTATTAGTTGAAAAGCGGAAATATCTATTACTCCCCTTAATCCCCCTCAGTGACCCATGGGGATCAATTTTCCCCAAAACTATTTTGTAGCGGATCTCTACACCATGAAAGGAATCCGCTTACCAAATTTTAAGACCGCACATCTAATAGTTAAAAAATAGAAATAATTATCTTTAACGCCACTTAGGAAGCGATTTTCACAAACCCCATTTTATAGCGGATCTCTACTTAATGACTGGAATCAATTTCAAGATTTTACGTCTAATAGTTTAAAAAAGATAATTGCCTGTAACGCCTCTTAATTCTCCACTTGAGAGGTCGGTTTTTACAAAACCCATTTTGTACCGGATCTCTACTCTATGAAAGGAATCCGCTTACCAAATTTCAGGACTGTACGTTTAATAGTTTAAAAATGGAAATAATTATGCATGACGCCCTCAATGCCCCTTGGAGTTCGGTTTTCGTAAAAATCATTATGTAGGGAATCTCTACTTTATGAAAGAATTCTGTGTACCAAGTTTCAAGATTGTACATCTAATTGTTTAATAATGGAAATAATTATCTATAACCCCCCCCCTTGGAGTTCGATCTTAGCAAAATCTGTTCTTAGCTGATGTCTACTCGATGAAGGGAACCTGCATACCAAATTTTAAATCTGTAGGTTTAATAATTCCGGAGATATCGTGATCAGTTAGTGAGTGAGTCGCTTTTCTCCTTTATATATATAGATTTACTGTCATATTGTGATCTTGTCTTTAAGGCATACTAATAACAGCCATTCCTAATCCAGAAACATGTATTTAAAAATAAATTATGATTGCATAAAGCAGCAACATTTTTCAGCATCTCAATGGATATAAAGTTGATAAGTACTGTTAAATTTTTAAACAAAGTAATGTGGTCTAGTTCTTCCAATGTATGTGGCTACTGCTACTTTATCCCTAATGGTAAAATTTTTTATAACCGTATAACAAAATGTTTAAAAGTAATAACTTTTAATGACATGAAACTAGTTTTTTTTCATTTCATTAAAATCCAGCATATAACTTATACTTTCAAGCTGCTATTTTTAATTTTAGGTATATATATATATATTATAATGTGCATCCTCTTTTTTACGAAGAAACCTGAAATGTACGTGCACAGTACTCTTATGTTTTGAAGTCATTTATTTGCGGTATCATACCATACTTTAGAAAAAGCTAGTATACTTAAGAACTACAATCCTTTACGTTCATAAGGAATGTCATTTCTTTTAAATAAACAGCATTTCGATATATGTAAAAGTTCTTCTATGCTCTCATTAACCGGATAACCATGTACTGTATTTTACTGTACATAAATATCATGTATATGGCTTTGGTCTTCCTGATTGCAAAATTTTACTTCGGAAAATTAGCTCGTGTTTAATCTTTAGTCCAAAAATCTCATTCATGGAAATGCTATGGGGCAAAGTTTTACATATCGTAACTTTTTTGCCATGTTAGATTCCTTTTAAATCCATTTCAACTGTGGAAAAATTGCAATTTGATAACGTTACTAAGAAAAAAATTGTCTGTGAATAAGAAGCTGTGTTTAAAGAATACTATTTATATTCTGATGACAATGCTTGGTAGTTTCAAATAGTTTTTAAGTAAAACTGCACAAACCCAATTACATGTATACTTTCACACTGAGCAAATTTTTATATATCATTTAGTAGAAAATGTTTTTTCCTCTTATACTTCTAATAAAAATATTAAACCCACTAAAATTTTAATTTTCATCAGGAATGTTTTAATCTTTAAGCTCCTCCTTTGGTTACACATAAATTATTTTGTAACAAAAGTACTTACACAAATCTATTTATAAAATGCCTTATATAAGAGAGCCAGTTTTCTCCCAAAATTTTGGCTTCTGATAAATATACACAGTCCAGTCACATTAATGTGACCACCACATACTTTCGACTTTGACATTAAATAACCAATCACAGAAGGATGCTGGCATCGCAGTGCTATTGAGCGTATATAAAGAGTGTGTGAGGGCTTCGGAAAACACTACAATCGTTGGTGTAATGCAAACATGTAAAGAGTTATCCGAAGTCCAAAACGGCATAATTTTTGGCTTTCGGGAAAAGGTTGGAAGCATTTCCGGAACGGCTAAGTTTGTGGACTGTTCGTGTGTCACCGTGGTTAAAGTATACCGTGCATGGCAAAATGGGACCATCCAAAATCAGTGACGTGGCAAATGTGGTGTACCACGGGCCATAGGTGATAGAGGTGACTGATGGCTGCAGAGGTGAGTTCAGGAGACTAGACGTGCTTATATACCACCCAGATGAACCAAGGGGCTACCAACAGTGGCTTCCAAACTACTGTTCAGCGATCGTTGTTGTGTCTGGTTCTCCGAAGCAGGCGCCTGGTTCATGCACCTATGCTGACTGCTGTTCATCAGCAACGAAGACTGGCATTTTCACACAGGTACCGCAACTGGGCATCCAATGAGAGGCGACAGGTAGAGTTTTCTGATTAATCACGCTTTATACTCCATCGGATGGTTGGTGGCAAATACGGCATGAAACGTCTAAAAGCAAACACCCTGCAACAATTGCTGGCAAGGTTCAGGCTGGAGCATTATGGTCTGGGGAATGTTTTCCTTAAATTTTCTGTGTTTATTCATCATTGTGGAAAGCACGATGGATCAATAGAAGTACGCATCTGTCCTTTCAGACCATGTCTACCCCTTTATGCGCATTGTTTTTCCTCAGGATGGTGGCATCTACCAGCAGGACATTGCGGAGTGTCATACAACTGACAGCGTACGTGCGTGGTTCAAAGAGCACCAGGATCAGTTTATCGTTCTTCCGTGTCCAGAAAACTCACCTGACTTAAGCCCAATCAATAATCTATGGAACCCTCTCAATCAGGTTGTTCGCGTCGTGGATTCTAGTGCAGCAATAGAGTCTGCATGGCTCAACATCCTAGTGAATACCTTGAGGATCCTAAATGATTATTTTCCCCTCTGCGAAAGATGGTTATTCTGGCTTTTTACAGTGGTCACATTAATATGACTGGACTGTGTATTTGGTTATATACACAACAATCTTTCAATGTCTCTGTACCTTATTAGTAAGTTAAATCAACTATATTTTCACAGGTAATTGCATCTTGATGTAACTAAAATGTTATTTAATGGTTACATTTTCCAGTGTAAGTGAAATAGTCTTTTTATGTATGAGGTGTGTTAAAAAGTATCAAATCCTAATTCACTTAAATTAAGTGAAAAACTTCCAAGACACTCAGGTAGAAGAAACCATTTGCTAGATTCTACAGGGCGTCAAGAATAATGTTAAGAGTAACTCTTGCACATAAAAAAGGTATGGTACTATCACATCTCAAAGATTACTACACATAGGCAGACAGTGAGCCACGCAAGTCGAAACATCAATGTGACCAAGAAAGTGCAAATTTTGATTATGCAGGGATTTTCTTGTGACAGTTCGTGAATAACTTGAGGATAAACTTTAGATTGGTACAATAAATTTTGACTAAGGATTTAGGAATGAAGAGTATCTCTGCAAAATTTATGCTGAAGCTGCTAACCATAGAGCAGAAACAAAAATGAAATCCTTATAGTGGAAACATCTCCAAAGTATGGCATAATACATCCAAAGGAATGTGATGGTCATGTTGATTTTTTCATTTACAATGGGGAGGAAGAGAAAAGTTCTATCATGATAAAAAATGCATGTCTATTCTTTACATCCCCAACTTAGTTTCTTTTTTTGCAAAACACAAAACTCCTAAGCTCCTTACATGGTTTTATGCAATTTTAGACTGTTCCTGAAAGGAGAAGATAGAATACAATGGAAGGATCTCCAAGGTTGTTTAGTCATGTCTGAAGCACAATGCGACAGCTATTGAATGATTAACCTCATATTTTAAACCCTCTGGTCAAGTGACAAGAACATTACCCAAGCTCACATGAAAGGTTTATGTGAAGATTAGGATATGAACAGTTTGCATAAAAGCATTCAGTTGAATTTTTTGTGAACATGTCTTAAGTCCACTGAATTAATTTGATTAAAATTGCTTTTAAAAATATTTTTCAAGGAGTACAAACACTTTTTTTTAATCAAAGATGACATCTGCAGAGAACTTTCACATAAAGGCAACATGTTGGATGGACTTACAATAACTCTTTGTTTTTTCCTCTCCTACAGGCAATCCTTTCCTTGCAGCCAGACCTTGCCCTCCAACCATCAACGAGATCCGGGCACTGACTAATCAGAATGTAGCATCTCAGAATCCCTTTATGTGAATGGATATTTCAAAAGTAGTATTTTTAATCATCACTTCTAACTAAAGGAATGCATTTCCACTGGGAGCATTTCTTTGTATGGAGCAAAGCAATAATAGGACAAAAATCAATATTTTTATTATAATTTCAGTGAAGATGAAATTTTTAGTATTGCATTTGACATGCACTTAGTTTATGGAAGTGGATGAAATATTTATAGCTATGTAATAAAGTTTTCATTCTGCTATGTGACACTGGATACCTGGCTCTCTTGTGTACACTTTCAGAAATGATACTGAAAGAAACATTTAGAAACTATTGCATTGTGTAGGTATTCATAAATGTTACACTAAAAATAGGGTTACCAATAAAAAAAAATTTTATGCTAAAGCTGATACAAAATATACCTTGCTCCTTATATCTGGGATAGAACCTGTTACAAAACATTTCTATTAAAGAGAAATGTCTTCTCTAAGAGAACAGAGTTGATGAAATAAAATTATTTTGACTAATATTTTTATTCATTGCATGATGCAAAGTAGTTATAATTTTTTTAAAAAATAATTATTCTGTACCTTTTATATATGAGTATTTTCCTTTGCCAAGTTATGCCCTGTGAGAATAAGGAAAAGAAATATTTAGATCAGACTGAAGTTAAATCTTGTACATAAATACAGCATTTTTTCCCATTACATTACATGATTATGGAATGGCTATGAGAGATGAAATTTACGATCTATTAGAGGTGATGCTAAAAAACAGTTTAAATGGAAAGTATACAAAGAGCCGAATAATCAATATTTCCCTCATTTATGAGTGAAGAATGGATTTAATTTAGAAAAATTTTTTATAAATCCTCCGATGTTCACATTTAATTTATATTAAAACTTAAGAAATTTGTTTTTGTGCTCTCAATGAAAATTTTTATTATGTAAATGTGCAATGCATTCCTTACTAGTGCAGTTAATGTTAAAAATAAATAAAATTGGTAAATGAAAATGGTGTTTGCTTGCTTTCCTAGTTTTACAACAGCTTGCTTGTTTAATAAATTTATAATGGAATATGAATTCCAAAAAGTATAATTTCGATTATCTCTTGCAGAATAAATTAATCTACAGTTACACTTAAATCTAGATTATGTATATCCAGTTTTGAATTGCAAAAATTCAATTCTAGGTAAAAGTAAGAGCAGAAGATGCTTCCTGATTTTTAATAATTATCATGCGACAAGAATTTATTTGCAGTTCAATTTTCTTTAAATAGAATTGGGAACTTGAAAATGTACACACGGTTAATTGAATTCCATATTTTTAAAATGACCCGATTAATGTAAAGATCTATAAAGAAATAAAGAAACAAGCATTACTGATTACACAAACCTTTAATGCTGAAAGTGGACCCCCTCCCAAGTACAATACAAAAACACCAGGTGGGGGCAGGGTGAGGACTTCCGAACAGAAGGCATCAAAGAATGCAGCCACAAATCCTATACCTGACTTTTTAAAGGAAGGAATGTGTTCTCCCCCCACATTATTATCACATGGGGGCCATATTCTCGTGGGGAAAAAAGGGTGTTTCGGAAGCCCTACTTCCCTACTAAGTGCCCCCTACATCAATTCCAATATCCTTCCATCATAAAGCAGGAATACATTTTTATTTCTTCAAAGGAACAATTTACACAGGTGGTAACATTAAAATCACTTGTCTGGTACTTTTTATCTGAGCAAAATGACAAGGCGAGCCTTTGTTTATACATATATAAAGCAACATTTTGAATGCTTGTCCCTTCTTTGAAGATCCACGCTCTGTACACAACATTTTCTAAAACTAAAACTACACGACACTTAAATTTGTTTAGTATTAAAAAGGAACAATTTCATCTAATAATGCTCAACATAATTTCAGATCACATGGATATAGACCCTGAGCAACGAAAACAACCACATACTACGGCTGAGAGAACATCGATTACACAAACATCCAGGAACAATGCAAGTTGAGAATCCACAAAATCAAAGAAGTTGCAAAAAGGTGGCACTAACGGAGTATGATTCAGATCAATGTAGTTACTTTGCTCGGTTCCTTTAGACGTTGCTTCCCCGCGGCCTTGGAATGTGCTTTTGTTTTTTTTCTGAATGACTCCAACCAAAGAGCTGATTGTCGAAAAAAGAAACGATGCATGGCACGCAGGGAATGAGAGCAGCACTGGACAGTAGTCCTGGGTTCGTTGTTGTGTGTTTGACATCTTTTAGAAGAGAGAAAGGCACATATCAATTTTTGAATTTCTGAACCCATAGGTTTTCTCGGAGGGCTTCGAGATAATTTTTTGGAGCATTTTTCCTCGACTGTGACTAGGCGTTGGGTGGAGAAATGCACAAGTCTATCACAAAAAGACGAAATGAGCCGTCGCTTTTTAAGACCTGGCACGACGGCCCTCCTCGTCATCTTAAGTAAGGATTTTTAGATAAATGGCGGGAACAGTAAGAAATAAAAATGGTTCCAGTTTGGCACAACATAGTTATATATCTTCCATGAGCAGTTGATATCAGATATAAATACATACATATAAAGTGATTGCACTAGATAAAAAGTTTTGTTAGAACAAAAATTAATACTCAAAGTATACAATGCCAAAAAAAAATATTTTCATGCACAATGATATGATTCTAATTCATAAGTATATAACAATGAAAATAAATTTGGTAATTCTTTGGATATTGTCAATACACACAGTACAATAAAAATTGTCAGCAAAACAAACACAAAAATGCCAGAGATAAAAGACTTTGAGATTATGAACACTTGCATAAGTATAAGTTGATAGCCATTTCATTGTACCAAAAATATAAATGAATTTTGAGCAGGTTTTTCCCCTCTTTTATTTTTTGTTTTTGGAACATCCACCTTTTTTTGATTAAAAAACCCTTGGGTCTCAAACTCATAGGAAAGTCCCCTCCTCTTCAGCCCACTCTTTTTTTGGCACAATTCCAGGAAAAGAGGGTTCTACGCATGAGCAAATTTTTCTTCAAAAAGAAAAAAAAAAGTCCTATGTACCACTAAAATATTTTACAGCACAGAATTAATGCTTCTGAATAAGAGTTGGTGCATTCTGACACCTTGTTTCCCACAACTGCTTCACCAACATTTAACATAATTTAGTAAAATTTAAATATGGCTGGTTATTATGAAGTTATTAACTAGCACTAATCACTCAAATAATTATTCAACATTCAAACTAATGATACTTGTTGTTTATCACAGAAATTTTTGTGCCAGCTGTTATCACCAATTATGCAAAATATATAACTAGAATATTAAAATGGAACAATACTATGGATAGTAAAATAAAATAGAAAAATTCAGGAAACAAAATGTCTGCATGCACATGGAACTGGGGTAGTTTCTAACAAACAATAAGGACGGTTCAAAATAAGGAATTTGACAGCTCTCCCTATAACAGGTTGCCTGGACCACAACAACCCACAATTATTGCTGATATACAAAAAATGTTTTCCCAGAGGTAATAAATTTCGACTAGCAAATGGGAAATTAGAATATGAGTTCTAGATAATAAATATTTCCATTTGTTCCAAGAGAATTAATAAATATTTTTGTTGTAGTTTTTGTTAAGCTCAAGTGTGTGGGAGTTTGAGACCCTCCCGCTGTGGGCAACTGAAGTGGAATGGTCCATACACCGGAAGATAGAGATGTGCGTTAAGCTCTAGAATTTCTCTTGGGACAATTCCACTCGTGTTTTCCGAGAAGGGGAGCAGTCAGAAAGTTATTTTAATAATCATAATACCTGAGAAAAACAATTCTTTTTCCTTATTTACAATCATATACAGCTGCAAATATATAGCAAGAAAATAACAAACAGGGAATTGTGGCACACAAGAATTTTTTTTATACACACTTCATATAAATAAAATTAGCTTATATTAAAAATGTAGAAAATGCAAGCTGATATATATATAAATTTATATAACACAACCTTCAACTGAATGTCTTCAATTTTAAAAATAATGAAATTCATAGTAATGCAGAAATAGAAAAATTATCACAAAAGTTAACTTGTTTTAACACAGAGAATATAAATTTTTTCCAAAACAGTTGCAACCAATCGTATTTGATGGAGCTATTTTCCTTCAAAATCAAAATGCACTTGCTCGGTTTCTATTTCTATAAAAAAATAGTAGATTTCAGTCCAATCATAAGAAAAATAGATCCTGAAACCCACCTCAAGCCCTCCACAACTGCTCTGAATCCAGTCATGATTAAGTGACTGCCAGGAAAATTCATGGTCGTTGCAAATTATTACTTCCAGAGAGAGAATGGGTGTTGTTTAGGGACAAAAACTAGTTTTTTTCTTTTTTTGTGCTGAGTCAGGAAACATATTGCTAAGAATAAAAAACATCACATCAGAATTGGTCCATGTCTCCCCCCATTTTGAAGTCGAGAAATACTGGATTCAAACTATGGAATACAACTGGGGAAGAGAGGGTGAAAGCATGTGGACGGTAAGGCATCGATTTTGACACAGGTGATGGTGACCAGCTAAAAAAAATCAATTGGAATACAAAGGTGGATAAAAAATTTATGAAGCACTATAAGCTGTTTCTTAAAATAGAATACTTTTCCACAAACGGCTGCAAAACCATTGTAATAAAGATTTGGCTTGGTAATTTAAAAATTATACCAGTTTATCTTACATCCATTTGTTTTATGATTGTTTAAGGCCAAGAATAGGGAAGTTGTAAGCTATATTAAAATTTGACTTCAAGCTATCCATTATTCCATAAAAATCTAACAGCTAAGCATATTAAAAAATTTCAAGCTGTTCCTGCTTACTTAGTCTCAATAATGCCTCTTACAGATCTGAACTTAGCACATTGTGTTTAAAACCGGCGAAGGGGTCGACATAATTACAAAAATCTGCTATTTTCGTAAAACTAAAAAAAATAGCAGCTTTTTAAAGGTATTTATAGATTGAAATAAAAACTTAAGAGAAAAGGGTTCACAATACTGTAGTTTACTTTCATCAACTGAAAGAATTAAAATTTTTACATATTAACAATACAAATAAAATCAAAACTAGATGGGGAAACCCCTTTTGTATTAATTTTTTTTAACTAAAAAAAAAGAAGAAAACAATGAGAATTATTGAAGATCAAAGGAGAAATAAATGTTTTTTTCCCCTATATTAAAGGAGGGGGGCAGTAGATTTGGCAGTTTTGAGTCACTGTAAATAATTGATAAATATTTTTCCCTTCTAAATCACATTTTTTAAAATATTGTACATTTATTTATGATTTGGAAATCTTTTTTTAAAAAGAAAATGTCACTAAAATCGGGATTACTTCAAAAGGCCACATCTTTTATTAGTTTAAAAGACCATAAATTGTCCACCCCAGTTAAGGCATTTTATTTCACAGCACCACTTTCCAGTAATTAAGAGCTGTAAAAATTTCATCTTTTTTTGTACTAGACACCCTGGATCCACCATCACCCATGCAGGAAGAAAAATTACTGAGGGGAATGCACAAAAAGCAGAAACTACTTTTGATTAAATGAAAGTTTTGTTGTTTCAGATGGCACAGTGTGATCTTAAGTACGCTTCGCTCAAACAGGAGGGGGAGCCTTTGACACACGCTCTGATATGTTTGCAAACACCAACGAGACTTTTCGAGCATTAGCACGAGTAGGGTAGTTGTTGTAATGAGTGATGCAGACACACAAAAGGAGATTTATCACTTTAAAAATAGTTTGCAAAAGAGGGGGAAAAGAAAGATTAAAAGTATATCACCGGGTTCGCATACCATTTCAAGTCCAGGCATGCTTGCCCATTGCACTAGTCTCTCCACAAGTTTGATCCTTTTTGGACATGGAATGTGAACACATACAGGCGTGACCCCCCTCCCCTCTCCACTGAGGCACCATTGTGCACTTTTTCTCCATGGAGAGAATTAAAATAACTTCAGCAAAGCTCTCTGATTTGATCTTTGAGAAAAAGGTCGGACTTTGGCAAAAACTATGGAGGGTGCTGCAGAAAACATTGTTTTTTGTTTGGAGAAAAGGCAATGTGAAAGAAGAGCACATTTTCTAAATGCTGTTAACAGTAGCACCAAGTACACAACTACAGCACAGACACACATACATACTTGCTTTTTTAAATTAATATTATGGATCACATTTGCAGTTTGACTTGGTGGGAAAAATGTTCCATTATTTTTTTTCCCCAAATGCAGTCATATTTGATATATATATATATATATATTTATCCTTTTCTTAAATCTTTGTTGTTTTCCTTTATAGAGCAAAAACATTCATGTACTTTTTTTATCACACAGTTTTTAAGTGAATTTTCTCTCACTACAATAATATTCACATTTTGCACAATTATGTAACGAAAGAAGTGGTATGATCGAAGTGCTCCAACCGACTGCAAACGATATCCCAGCACAGAGCATTTTTGATTCATCGAAATCTATTGCTGTTTCTATGGTTGGAGGATTCGAATCCTTACCTAACATGGAATAAGTCAAAGAAATGAACACTTATTAATTCTAAGCTTTACGACAGATTAAAAATGCAATTCATTTTAAGAAAGACTCTGCAGTTCCAAACACAACATAACTATACAGCGTTAAAAAAAACATTTTACATAGTTATGCACCTTCTTTTCATGAAAAGAGGTGGCCCTCCATAATATAAAATAGCACGATGGATCAACTACAAGAACAAACATACATAAATCTCAAATAAAACTTATTTGTAAGAGGCAATGGTTTGACGACAGGATGACTAAATCCGCTCGAGGCACACACCCCGACGACAATGATATGGCAGAAATTTCTATAAGGCTTTTTTTTTTTTTGTAGTTTTCTCCTGTGGCACTTGAAATACTGGAGAGAAGATTAGAAATACTTTAGATCGTCAGTGATTGTGACGACCGACTTAAGTGTCGGGGAAATGTTGCGACAGCCGCTGAAGAAATATCACACTCTAACACATGCACGCGTCCTATTACACATGCTGGAAGAAGCAGCAGCATTGGCCATCGTAACAGTGAGTGTTCGTATCACAAATAACAACCGGATTCAAATAGGCTCCCCACCCAGCAGGTCATTGGGCAGGAAGCTGATGGGATTTGTACTTGCATCATGGTCACTGCTTGGTTGAGACCACAGGCTCGAGTTGGAGAATGACCAGAGTTGGGAGGTGTTGGGGGCAGCTGTAGCTGCATTCCAAGGGGTGGAGGAGGCTGTCCCTGCTGAGGCTCCATAGAAGGATGATGAAGAGCTGGGGGTGGGCCAGGAGTTTGTGTTGGCACCACCTCCCTGAGCAGATTGGAGGTACTGTTGCACCTCTGCATCAGAAGGCAATTCAGCCAACATTGTGGTGTTGCTGAGCACACAGTTGTCTAATGCAGACTGTGCCTTGCTAGCTTCTTCACGGCTGGAGTACCGCACCAGTGCAACTCCACGATTTAGAAAAAGATGAAACATCTGCAAGGGACCATGCTGCATGCACAGTGTCTTCAATGTAGAACCATCAATCTAGATATCAATAAAAATGAGAAACTAAGGCTTTTGATTGGGAATATTAAAACTCTAATAACTTTATAACTTACCAACTACTGATAAATCTTTAATTATTGTGTCACATTTATAAAACTAACAACCATGCTAAAAATAACAGTCTCTGCTTTCAATTTTTCAATCTCTAAAGTAGTATGACTTCAAATCAAGGTTATTAAAGAGTAAAATTCAATATAAATTTAAAATACTGCTTTCAAAAAAATCACTTGTTAAAAGAAGATTTAATCATAAGCCCACAAAAAAACAAATTTCCTGTGTTCTTTTGAATATTTAATCATTTAAATCTATATCAAATCTACTTTCAACTTCATATGTTCATTTTAAATATATTGTAAAGTCCCTCAAAACTAAAGCCTGATTTTCAAATCATGCTACATCCATATTGTAGTGAATACAATATGAATATTTAAAGACAATTACTAGAACACACATGAAAAAATATTCAAGGGAACCATTTTGGAAACATACCAGAAGAGGTGAATAATGCACACACATATTTTTTAAAAAAATATACATTCTTTAATTAAAGACAAAAAAATGTATAATTAAAGACAAAAAAAAAGTCTTCACTATAATAAAATGAAATCTTACTATATATATATTTTAACAGAATTACTGGATTTTTATTTTGAAAAGGGGAAATTAAATATATATACATCCATAGACCAATAAAAAAAATATTTTAAAACAAATTACTATTAACAATTATGCAATTAATGAAAAGCTTTCAACTCTGCCATAAATCAAAACATTTTCCACAGTAAAATACTGCATTACTAATTTCTTAAGCATGGACATTATGTCCTAAAATTGCTAACATAAAAAAAAAAAATTCTTAACTAATGGATTGATAAATTGCTTAATGGAAACAATGGTCTATGTAAATTATTATGCAACAGCAAATTAATTTTAAAGCATGGTCAAGATACATGACACTTCCATATAATCTGTATCAATACTGTGAGTCCCACAATTGAACAAGAACAATGCCTGCTATGAGACATCTTAAGATATGGAAAAGGACGCAGTAAAGCAAGTAAAATGGGTCAAAATCTAGGTTTTACCTGTGGTGTCAGATTCTTGAGAATTAAGAAGGTAGAGTTGTATTGACGGTCCCAACCTAAAATGAATATAAAATAGTTATTGAAGGACACGTCCTGCATCCTCAAAAAGGCACACAAAATGTTTGACATATTTTCAAGATAAATTTATCAAAACATGGAAAGTTAACTGAATATATAAAATTAATCAAAAATCACACTTGAAATGGCACTACAGAACATCCCCACATAGGACTTGAATATATCTAAAGATGGAGTGATTCAATATATTATTTCTTTATCTTGTGACAAAACTGTGGGCTTTTTGTAGCATTTATTAATGTAATAAGTGGAATTGATAAACAAATAAGGAATAATTGGATTCACTTTTTATCAATATATTCCTTTTAATTCTTCCTTTCAGTTAAAAATACACAAAGAATCTAAATTCAAATTAATAATGTGCTGTCAAAAAAGTTGATATAACAGACAAAAATATGGTCATTTTCTGAAATACTTTACAATGTAGGCCTGGATTATTTTATAACAGATTAGAAAGTTACCTTTCATATATAAAAGATACATAAAGTACCTGAAGTAAAAGGATAATTTAGTTGATTCTGAAAGCCTAGTCAAACAACTGTCTACGACAAGGGTCGGCAACCCTTGAGGTGTGTCAAGCTAATTTACCTACATGATTCAGCATGCCGAGCTAATCTACCTGTATGATTCAGTGTGTCATGCAGAAGAAAATATTTGAAACAACTTGTTTCTAGTGACAATACATGCAGACTTAGAGAGACAAACTTTATTAACAGGAATGCAAATTTCAACATATGATGGTTTTAAGCACAAGTCTCTAATGAAAAGGTCAAATAAAGATGCTGAGAAATATAATAGTTCACACTGCAATAAAAAGTTAAAAAACTTCAAGTGAAATAGCACAAGTGAGAATAGGAATCAACCAGAAAATGTTGAAATCATATTTCCTCAGACTGTTATAGTTAGCTCTGCGTTAAATATATTTCTACCAATACAAAAATTTAAATAAAAAAAATTCTAGTGCAATAACCTCAAGAAATTACTGATAAAAAAATCTGTTCACATGTTCATTAAATAACGCAACTGTTTTAAGAGAAAATGCATAAAAACACTGTTATACCAATTAAAGATGATAGTACTGCATTACTGTAGAATGTTTAAGACACTGCATTATTCTGTGGATCAGTTTTATCATATTAACCCTCCAACTGGACAGAACGGATTTTTCCGCCCTACTAGAGGCTTCAAAAATGGACTGCACGGATTTTTCTGCCTTCAAGTAACGTTTTCAAAAGCGGATTAGCCGCATTTTTCTGAAATCCTTTCCCCCTTTTAAGGTTTAACATCTTGAAAGATAATGAGGGACGGAGGAAGCAACACAGCAGGAGTTTTATGGCTCGCAGGGAACCCCGTGTTTTGACCCCCATCGTAAAAAATCCAGGAGAAATTTCTTTACAACCTAAGAATTGTTTCTTTGCTAGCTTGTATTTTAAAAGTTTCCAAAAGTCCCAACGCATAAGTAAAATATGTTACAATTCCCTTTTGGTTTCATATTAATTTCAAACTGTAACAAGTTGGGGCGTGTCAGGGCAATCTGCTATTTTATATAGTTAGATAAATTCTTTTTTTAAGTATATTCTTTCGCTTCATTTTTCTTATTCAAAGCTTTCAGTTTTTGAAACATGATTATTTTATTATAAGATACCGAAAAAATTAATAAAACATCAAACTCTTTAAAATTTGGAACCTTTTCAATTTTCCAACCACTAAAAATGAATAAATTTAAACTTCATCAAATCATTTGAAACATTTTCTTACACTTTGATAAAAATAATAATGAAAAAAAAACTAATTAAGATTTATTAGTTTTTTTTTTTTAGATTTCAAAGCCTAAGTGTTCAGGGAAGTTTACGTACAGTGCCTGGTTATATATTGTTAAAATACACCGAATTATATTTGAATTTTAAGTGCTTGAACTTCAGTTTACATCAACGACAACATGAATGAAGATTTTCACACATTTTTTTTATAAAACTTGAATGTTTGAATAAATGGTAATCAAAAATATACGGAAACATTTACAGTAGACATTCATGCATATAAATAAACATAAAAATCAATTTTAAATTCGAGCTATTGAAAAACATTCGAATTATATATTGTTCAAAAATATCTATTTATACAAAATACCCCTCAACATTTATCTTTTTTAAAGGCTAACTGAATAAGTAATTAAAATCTGGATATGTTTTGAAATCTCGAAAAAAAAATGCATCGCGCAGTTAAAAATTATTTACCATACATTTTAGCAATTGTTTGAGTATAATAAAAATTTCAAATTTTATTATATAGCTTCTTTGGTATCTTTTAATATATTTCGGCCGCGGTAGCCGAGTGGTATAGGTATCGGAACGTGGCTTGCTTTGTCACGAGTTCGAGCCCTGTACCACTAAAGACCCGCCGTGTAGGGCAGCGATGCACGTTAAACCTGTCGAGAGCTGAAACGTCCTCCCGTTGGTGTGGTGGGGTAGTTAGGAGAGGGGAGTGCCAGCTCAGGTGTCATCCACGTCACTTGACCATGGTTCAAAATTACGTGGTCCGTCGCCAAAAGCCCTCGTGTAGCTGAACAGTGCGACATTAATATTCAATCATTCATTTAATATATTTCGAAGATTTCATATAATTCGGTTGAAAACCGCATGCTAAGAGCAAAAAATATACTAAAAAAATTGATGAATATACAATTACAATAAATTCTTACATAGAGAAGCAAAACTGAGAAGCTAAAGTGTAGGAATAAAAAATTTTGAGTATATCTGAAGTAGTTTTCGAAATATTTATTTTAAAGTTTAGAAAATTTGTGTGCGTTATGTTATATTTGATATCAATTAAATGGTTAAAATAATGAGTTAATATTAGTCATGTAATCGTTTGATGACACATTCATATAATAATAAAAATTATCATGGTCATTGATGCGAATGTCAAGAATTTTATGTAATTTTAAATTCAGACATAAAGATATTGATGTAGAAAATATAAAACGACCATCTAAAATACATGAAAAATGCAGTCTGCTATAAAATGATCTTGACAAACAAAATACGGCATTTTCACTTACTATGGCAGAGCCGACTTAGTCAGGGGCGATCTGGAAAAACAGAGAGAGAACCGTGGTTTTGATGGATGCCACTCTAGCTTTTAAAGCTCCCAGGAAAAATTATATATATATATATAAATTACAAATGCAAAAATAAATCTTGTAATTTTCCATACATTTTTATAACAACGAAATGTGGAATTGGCTTCCAATACATTGTTGTGTGTGTTTGACAATATCTAAGGTAAGCAACGCTACTTTAGATAGATTTGTACTACTTTTTCGTAACCGTATTCCTTTTAAAATTCGTGCAGCCGAAATACACCTTTTGTACCCTTAAAAATTTATGTTAACTATAACGGTTAATTTTAATTTATGCAACTTGTGAAATGTTCATAATTAACCATTTCCGTCTAAACAGTTTACATGAAAAAAAAAAGTTTGGACTCCCTCATTCATTAGGGATTTATATAAGATTCTAACATTAAATTTTATTTTTCACCGAATAGGATTGAGTGGAAGTGTATAGTGCTTCCACACCACAGGTCTGGGGTTCTATTAACGGGCTGCGCAAGGTCGACTCTGCCTTTCATCCCCGCTACATTGGGTCGATAAATGAGTACCAAGCTTGCTTCGGGTCTTAAACACTGAAGGTCTCTCTTCAGACAGACCACAAAATCGGGACATCTGTTCATGCACCTCAGCGTCCAATGGTCACGTGTATTATGATGGGCACAGTAGTTCCTGGCCCTCATGGATTGTTGTGCTTCTGAGTTTGAGTCTTAAGTTTGAGGATTACCTCACTTTGGGGATACCCCTTAGATAAACATGTATTTCCACTCATTTGCAATTAAACATTTTTCTTTCAATTACGTTTATTTCAGAAGGAAGTTTGATTTTTCAAATGTATTTGCTTAATAACATGTATATTTGTGTATTATATTAAAAATTTGATCAGTCCAAAATTACATGTTTTTATTTCTTCTAAAAGCTTTTAGGATTTTACAACTGATCTTACAATCCATATACGTTTTATAGTAGTATATTTAAAAATGATAAGGACATTTTTACGACTGTGTGAGCTGTTATGCCTCGTTTATAAATATAAAAAATTGCATTCAGCTACAGTTTTTAAAATGTACAGAAATAAGTGGAGCAACAGGATACTTACATATTATGAATATTTTTGACTGCAGTAAGATATATTTATATTTCAGTTTCTTTACAATTTGAATAGAAGTTGTAAGCCATTTTGCGAATAGTTTGATATTGAGTATAAACCCATAGGCTGTTTAATATTGTAAAGTGTTTTACTTTGATACCAGCACACATTAAAATAAGGCTAATTTGCAGTTATATGATCAGCTTCAGTGATATTTAAATTTTCAAAAATAGTCTACACGTACGAAAACATTCTTTCACAACCGCACACCACATCTCTCATACTATATCTTCCCTACAGCAGGAAATATTTGTGTATACTGAAAAATTTAATACAGAATACATTTCCAAGTGTTAAATTTGTTTTTAAAATTTGGTATGAATACATTGTGGAACTGTCGGTTAACTTCACTGAACAAAATTGTTTTAAGTGTACTGTTTTGAAAGACAAGATTAATTAGGGAGAACTTTTCTCACAATAGAATTTGTAATGACAGAATTGTGTGAAAATGTAGTTATCGATGTGTGACATTTTTCCTTGTAATAAAAGAAACAGAAAGATAAGAAATTTAACTTGAGTAGAAAATGGTTAGAAGTACTGTCATGCGCATTTGAAGTATATCCCCCATTAAAATTAAAAATTATTGACTGAATGTGTGTTATGTCCATCACAAATGCCGATGTAGAAAAGGAATTTTTATTTAATACAAGAAGTTCGAAAAAGAGAACACTAGGAAGGAAAATTAAAATTTTTTCCGAAAAATATTCAGTTAACATAAAAATATCTTTTATATGATTTTAATTAAAATAAATTAAAAGCATTGAAATCCTTTTTTATGCTATTTTAAATTAATATAACTGAATAGAGAAAGATCGGTTTTATTTCATAAATATAATCATTGAATGCAATATTTATTGTGTTATTGTTTAAAAATGAGATAGGGCCTTTGCTCTTTTTACCTCATTATTTTTTTAAAAAAACAGGAAAGTGAGCGCGTTTTCTTACTCTCATATTCAAAAATGAATACAGGATGCTTTTTTCTGGTTCAAATCGCAATACCAAATATATATATATATATATATATATTTTTTTTTTAATTTTTAAAAAATGACAGAAAAATAAATTTTCTTTGAAGAAAATATAATTATTTTTCAACTTCTAACATACTATTTATTTCATTTTTTCCTCTTTTTTTTTTTACCTTTCATTTCGTTTTTAATTTTACTGTGACTGAACATATAGGAGAAAGAAACACCGTATGTTTCAAAGAGGATTGATCAAGAGAGGATATCTACGCTTTCAAAGAAGATTGCCCAAGGCAACTTAACAGCTAGCTGTAAAGGATTGATCTCTTGGTTCTTACTTTTCAAAAGGGATCGAACTGGGTCGTAAAATTTCCCCGTTCGACCACCCAAGTTCTAAAAGGGGGAAAGGAAAAAAGTCAGTTGCATTTTTGAAGGGAATCGCAAAATAAGAGTTAAACGCTTTCGGAATAACTTTTCAGGAGGAAGGTGTCCAGTTAGAGGGTTAATAAAATAAGATTTGGTTTTTCAAATTTTGGGTTGAACTAAAAAATTACTTGATATTGAGTTTGAAGATAAATCATTTATTAAGTTTGTAACCCTCACAAAGTTTTAATTCCCAATTTCAACATACAGAAATATATTTGGTTGTTTATCTTATTTTCCAATTATACAGTAACAATGCATTTCCAATTTAAAAATACACTAGGCATTGTACAATTTAATTGTTTGCTGAAATTATTAGGATATATTGAAAAAAGGAAAATTTTAAATTTACTTAAAATAAACAATTTAAGTTAAAATTTGAAGGCGATTAAAAATTTCAACCAATCAATATTATATAATTTCAATAGGGGGTAGAATTACTTATATTTTTTGGAGAACATTTAAGCAAAACTGTGGAAGCTTATGAACCAAGGATGTAGATTATGTAGCTTTGACAAAAGTGTAAGAATTTTACAATGATTTCAATCTTTCTTTACTTTCAACCTCCTGAATCACTAATTATGAGTGTGGAAACATTTGATTCATTAAATAAACACCATAAAAGCTTGAATTTTTAGATTGTTGTGGATTACACTTTACGATCAATATTGAATAAGTATTAATATTGAGAATATATTAGTTGAAAATTTTTAAGCAAACACAAATTACTACAGGCACATATTTTGTTTATCATAGGTATATTTCCAATACAAGCCAATGAAGACATTTTGGGTTGTATAATTTTCTTCTTTTTAGAAAAAGGTAATTATAGTATTTTTTACATCGGCTTTTTAAATATGAATTTGATTATAGTTCAAGGATTAATATTTGTGTTACAAAGTTAAATATGTTGTAGTTAAGGTTAAGGATATAATTGATATTACATGCTTTTTTAAGCAATTTTTTAAACATTTACCTGTAATTATTAAAAATATTTTTTCCTCAAGCATATTACATTTGAAAGCTAACATTGCTAATTATGAATAATTTAATAATACATATATATCTTTAACATTTCCTAAAAACACAATCCAGTTCTTTTAATATGAATCTTGCATTTGAATGCTGATGAGAGTAAATGCATGAAAATTAATTAACTGAATAGAAGCTTTTACAATGAATACATACAAATGCACTACAGATGATATGTTGCCGCATTCTTGATCTAAAAGAATGAAGTTGTACAAATACTTCATTTACACAACAACTCAAAGCTATAATTTTTGAATAACTAGATGAAACTTATATTAATATTAATGACTCAAAGGAAAGGAAGTAACTTTACTGGATTAATCAACTCGACTATCACAGAGACTATCTTCCTAGAAAAGAACTTTTCAGACACAGAATCTGATGTTGTAGGAGAATTAAGTAAAGAATGCCCTAATTTTCAATTTTGTTTAAATTATACTAAATGACTGATCATAATATATTTTCAAACTTTAAAAGCTAAAATAATTGTATTAATTATTAAATATTAACTAACCAATATCAGAGATCTCTTAACACTACCTAGGTAATTATTTTATTAAAATTTGATTTGTGAACAGCTTTGAGAATTGCAGAAGTAATTAACAAAGGTAATTTAATAAATAATTTGCAAACAAAGTCTTTTATGATATGAGATCTTACCTTGAGTAGAGGGCTGAGGGTTTCGTGAGGAATTCTTAGAGAGGGAAGAGCCCCACGAGTCAGAACTAAAGTCAGATGAACTCCAGCCTGCTTTTCCGCCTTTTACATTTGAAGAACTGCAAAAGATATTTATAATTACCTTCACATACATTATATCTGAAACTAATTAAATCAAAGAACTAGATCTCAAAGCATAAGACTAATGTCAATCCTTTTCAGTTTTTTTTTTTTTTTTTTGCAATTACATTTTTAAAATAGTGATTTAGAAATCTATACTCATGAACTTTATTTTAAACATTAACTGTCTAACATATCTCTTAAAAAAATTCTTTACTTTTATCCACACATCCAAATTTTAACTGTTCTTCAATGCGTAATACATGCTACTAAATAAATAGCATATAGAGTGCTCCTACCTTTCCCATGTGTATATATGTATAAATGCACACACAAAAATTAAACTTGCATGCTTTATTTTCCTGATATGAACTTTTGAAGGGAAAAAAAACTGTTAGCTTTACATCTCTGTAGCACAATCATAGACTGAAAAATCAAAGGAACTGAGAATACAGCATTGAGTACAAAAAGCTATCATGTATTGACTTTTTACAATATTCTATAATGGTTTGTTATTACTTTACACCAGGCTTTCAACAGATGAACAGTATCTTGGTTTCCTTTATAAGAATTCCTTGTTCTATTAAGAGACGACATTAACAGCAAAAGTGAGAATTATTTTGAATTTTATAATTACAAAGATGATTTTATGTAACATACCCATTAGCAGATGGTGCACTGTAGCCCCAAGTACTATTAGGAAGGTCACTGTTGGCTGGACTAGACTTAGAAGGCCAGAAAAGATTGGAATCCTTAATACTGTTGACAGAGAGAGGACTTCGTGCAATGCTGCCAGGGGTGATGTGAGGATCATCTTCCACATTCTTTATTTGAGTTCCTTTCCAAGGTTTGCCAGGTTCAAACTCTGGTACCAGATCAGTCAAATTGTAGCTACCAGTTTGGCCATCATCTTTGTTCTCAGAAGGCTGGCAAGTTGAAGCAGATCCATCCACAGAAGTAGAGTCAGGCCAGCCACCATTGTCCCCTCGCCCGCTGGACCATGTTCCATCACCTTGTTCTAAAAGAGCGTGTGTCTTTGAATGGAGAGATCCAGGAGCACGACTGAAATCCTCCTCATCCTTGTCAATTGTTTTCCATTGGGTGAGACGACTCTGGTGGTGATCTTTGATACTAAGGTCACGGAAGTCAGAATGGAGGCCTGGCAGAGAGTCAGGAGGTGGAGGCTTAAAAAGGTCAGCACCTGATGGATGATTTTGAAGGGGTGGAATTTGCTGCTGTTGAGGAGGCAGCTGGGGGGAAAAATCGATGCCAGATTGTCTTATTTCTTGTCGTAAAATTGCCACAATGGAACTTTCTTTATTTAACATTAAAATACTACAATATATATAATTAATATTTTAAGAGAAAAAAAGATGATTCAATATATGTATTTGCATAATTATGACAGTATATGGGCTTCATGTATTCAAATTATTACTTCGTTATATTTACAATATTGATATAGTGGTAGAAAATTACCAGAAAAATAATCTTATTCTAAATAAAAGAAAATATCCTCAAATAATCTACTATCTATAAATAATTTTAGTACTGAATTTACAAGAACAATTTCATTTTTAATATGCAGCTCATATAAATAGAAATAGTATCAGCCAGTACTTTTTGAAAATAAGCAGATCACTTAAGGTTAATATTGAAACATTTCCTTCAAATTGAAGAAAATTCTATTAGCAGCATTCCATCTACAATTTACGAGACATCGCAATAAATTTCATTATAATACCATTTACTTCTCAAAGTGCAATAATTATACTTTCAAGATTATTAAAAAAAGCTCAATTTTAAAAAAATGACAAAAATTATCTCGGGAGAAATGAAAAATTTCATACATTAGTAACAAAAATCCACCAATAAATTAATACTCCTTATTGTAATGAACAAGAACAATTAATCAGAAAAACAATTACCACACCACAAATAAAAATACTACAGAAAATATTTTACTTTTATCACTCAACATTAAAAGCCATCACATAAAAGTTAATATAAATGAAAAGGGTGGTTTTTTTAGAGGTATAGAACTTTAAATTGCAATAAAACAACGACGTATTATTCGATTGACACGAATTTTTTATTCGAAAGATAATCTTGTGGCATTACATTTTAAATATGATTTCTGGCATATGACTGCCACGGCTGGCTCGGATGTAGTCCAATCTGGACGTCCAATTTTCGATGACTTTTTCTAACATTTGTGGCCGTATATCGTCAATAACACAGCGAATGTTGTCTTCCAAATGGACAAGCGTTTGTGGCTTATCCGCATAGACCAATGACTTTACATAGCCCACAGAAAATAGTCTAGCGGTGTTAAATCACAAGATCTTGGAGGCCAATTCACAGGTCCAAAACGTGAAATTAGGCGGTCACCAAACGTGTCTTTAAATAAATTGATTGTGGCGCGAGCTGTGTGACATGTTGTGCCGTCTTGTAGGAACCACAGCTCCTGGACATCATGATTGTTCAATTTAGGAATGAAAAAGTTAGTAATCATGGCTCTATACCAATCACTATTGACTAACGTTGTGGCCTTCATCGTTTTTGAAGTACGGACCAATGATTCCACCAGCCCATAAAGCGCACCAAACAGTCAGTTTTTCTGGATGTAACGGTGTTTCGACATACACTTGTGGATTAGCTTCACTCCAAATGCGGCAGTTTTGTTTGTTGACATAGCCATTCAACCAGAAGTGCGCTTCATCGCTAAACAAAATTCACTTATGAAAATTGGGAACAACGGCAATCTCGTTTTGGGCCCATTCGACGAATCTACGCCTGGCTTAATAATCGTTTTGATGAATTGCCAAACCAAACTGAGAATAAATCACTTGACAGCTGTTAAATCGGTCACCATCTTGGAAAGTAATGCCAACTTAAACTTCTATACCTGGAAAAAAAACACTTTACAAGTGAAGTTGAGGGGGAAAAACTTATGCTTATTAGACATTTCTATTTATTTATTTCTTTAGGTAAAATATGAGCCAGTCAAAAGGATGCATTGCTGCAGAAAGCAAAACTGGATGTATATAATTACTTATGATGCAATTCCCTTTGTTATTTAAACATTTGTCAAGACAAGGTTTCTAAGTCTTAAAAAGAAATCCTGGGGGCGACATTTGCCTCCACATCCAATCAGTATCATCCCTTAGAAAATTCTTTCTTGGGACAAATACAGAAGTCACATGATGACAGGTCTGTGTTTTAAAGGAGGGTGATTCTACATTTTTCCAACCTAAACTTTTTTCAAAATTTGCATATTGTTTATATCCCTGCTAAACATGTTGCATCCTTTTCAGATAATTAGATGAGGCACTTAATAAACTTCATAAAAATATCGCACCTTTTCATACATTTCCAATTTGAAAGTCATATTTACACACACAAAGGAGTGCAACTAACTTTCCAGCTGACCTATATATATATATATATATATATATATATTAGAAAATAAAATTGTAATCGAAGGCAAAAACAATACAAACTAATATTTACATGGATCTTAGATGTTGCATTCATTCAATTTTTAAAAAATTGGTTGATTGTACAAATTTGGATTCAGTTAAAAAAGTATGGAACAATACGAGAGAAAGAATAAAACCAAGATTATACGAAAAGCTAGATAACTGCAAATGTCTATTAAATGGATGCTATAATGAATGTCAAAATATAGCTTGAACTCAAAATAATTACAAACATTGTGATTGTACTAGTCATTAGATAAGTTACGCACACAAGAGTTGAGAATACGTGGAAAATGTTTCTAAGCAAAACAGTAAATATTTGAAAATGTGTAACCATTATTCTGATGAAAAAGCAAAAGGGCTGTAAGCAATCATTAAAAAAATATAAAGGTCTCTTTTTGATAAGCCTGTGGTTTAGTACACATATATATTTTAAAACTCACTGGAATTGATTCTCAAATTGGCAACCAAGATTGCAAAAAAATGACTACACAGTTTCCAGTTGGTCAAACATAGCTTCTTAACTCAGTGGCGTGACAGCCCATGAGAGCCAAGGCCTACTGTGCCCAACTCAATATTCACAACCTTGGGCCCTGAGGTGCATGAGCAGATGTTTTGATCAGGTGGATAGTCTGACGCAAAACACCCAGTGCTAAGTTCCCAAGCAAGCTTGGTACTTATTTCTTGGCCCACTGAAGGGAGCATAGCTTCTCTTACACAATCATTAATAAAGAGAACACAAACATATTTGGATTATTTTCAAAAGTGCATCAGTTCACATTTACTACATTAAAGCCACTTCATCATTTAATGCCTCAAAAGTCAAAACAGTTTGATATATTTTTATATGTTCTTCTAATCTTTTATAATTAACTTTTCACTCAGACAAATACAACGATATTAAAATCGTTACTATTCCGGATTTATTTAAATGAGGAAAAAAAAATGTATATTTAAAAAAAATCAAGTATTTATTTTATTATTGCTCTTTAATCTAAGAACAATTAGCATCAGAAGCCTTTGAAAGATGGAAAATATTAAATAGGACAAAAATATTTTCTGGTTCCGTCACCCCCCCCCCAAAGATACATAATAGGATTTTATATATTTTCAATTTAAATAAATAAATTAAAAAAGATAATTATTCATTGAAAAAATTTTGTTGCTTGGTTTCCTAAACCGAAGATGGGCAAACTACACAGCCCACATAAGGTTCACATAAATTAGTATATATATATAATACATAAATTTTCAATTTCTCTCACTTTAGTTTTAAAAATCATTTAAAAATATAGTCTTTTAGTGAAAATTCCTAAAACTATTTTAATATTTTTTTTTTTTTTACATACACAATGTATAACTAAGACTTTTTAAAAAAATTTCTACAACAAAACCAATCTAATATGTACAGAAGACAGCATTTAAAATTATTAAGAGGAATTGCGAAAGACACAACAAGCTTTTTTAAGTACATGCTTTAAAAACATGTTCGACTGCAATCTTTGGACTAGAAAGCTATATACCTGCTGCTGTTTAAGGAAGAGAGCTTGTTGTGCACAAATCTGGTTCTGAAGATTTGCAATGCGACTTTTGGCCTGTGCCACTTGCATAGATGCTTGGATGCTTCCTGTTTTCTGCATCTGCTGCTGGATAGACCCCAAAGCTTTGATCTGTTGCAAAAGCTGATAAAGCAACTGAAGAGTAGGAGGAGCCAGGGGCTGGTTTAAAATCTGAAATGCACAGAAAGTCAAACAGATTTAAGTTCATATTTTGGTTGTGGATAGATCTTAATTTTAAGCCACAATCAAGAGCACCATTTAGTTTTCCCTTCAAAAATCAATGCTTAATTCATATAAGAATACAGAAACCTAAGGTTTTCAGATGAAATCAGCACTTAGAAAATTGGATTTAATACCAAACTATTAATCACCAAATTACGAAAACTGCCTTTTTTTGTAGTTTAATGACAAATTAAGCTCTACAAAAGTTTTGTGTAGACTTAGGGATATTTAATTTGACCAATAGCACTATACTAAGTAGACATAATATGCTCAAGGATATGATTAAATCACTTTAGAAAATCTATCAACATTCAAATAACAAGCATTTAAAAAGAAAAAAAGGCAATTTTTATTCATAAAATGCAAGGAGATATAAACTATTTCTATTAATAAATAAACTTATTAAAATTTTGAACACATATCCTTCTCCAATACATTCATGGATAATAAATGAAAAGTTTTACAGGATATATTTTTTATACCCAAGCAATCTATTTCAAATGTAGTAATCACCAAATTTTAAAAAGTTAATATGTTAATATAATAGATTTCTCACTAGTTTTAGAATAAAAGTCCATTACCTAGCCAAAGTAAACATGCACACTACAAATTACAACAGAAATTGGCTACAAATAGTAATTAAAAAGCCGCAATTAAAAGTATATAACCTATTAACCCTTTGACGGTTAGGGAAATGAGCAGTTTTCGTTGAGTTAATTCGCGCAGTATTACGAGTAAGCAGTAGTCGAAAATGGCAGCTGTTTCCCCCCGCCGTTCTTCCGAAAATGTCACCCTTCTACGGCGATGCCGTAGATAGCTCGCCTCATGCATTTTAAAGGTTTCTTAAAGTATTTGTAGTACACAAATAACAGTTTTTACGTACTTTAAAATAATGAATAAATGATAATTATTAAATAGTAACCACATCACCAGTAAAACTAAATCGGCTAGGAGCGGGACAACTTGAATCAATTTTACACCACTGTCGAACACTCGAAAAATTTTCCTCATTGCTTGTATCGTCTTCTGAGCTTGATATGCTGTGAACAGTCTTCATCAGACTCAAAAATTGATAAGCTTTCTGTATCGAAATCAAAATCATCATCATAATAATCTAATTTTCGCTTTTGAGCCATTTTACTTTACAAAGTCTAAAAAACGCGCCAAAATACGCATAAAAAGAATAACGTAAAAAAAAAGAACCTTCATTATGAAGAAAAATTCATGGAACCCGTACTGCCATCTGTAGACAGTAAAACTAACTAAATTTCGCGAGTAGGATTCGTTTGTAACCTAATCAATGCAGAATAATGACCTTGAACGAGTCCATCTCGTCAGCGCCCTTTGGCGATAGGTTTAACTACGCGAGTAGAACTCGTTTATACCCATTTCGGTCGAAATCTTGCGCCCGAGCTGAATTCGTTTGCGCGCATTCAGAAGCACTACTCGATTGCGAGCTGAGCTCGTTCATGACCATCAAAGGGTTAAAAAGGACAAAAATTATACTTTTTTGATAATTTTTAATCTTTCTAAAAACCTTTTAACATTTAAATATCCTCTCAAATGACAATTTTCAATATTGTGATCAAGATCAATTTCTGACGTTTGTTTGATACTTAAGAACATTATACACTTTTCTTGTGTATCTATATTATGACAGCTTACAGGTGGGGGGAATCAAATTTTAGAACATATTTTTCAACTAGTATAGTTTTAAAAATAGGATCAACAAACAAGAAATTTACTGGGGTTTTACAAAATTTTAAAAAAATGTAATTCTACAATAATTTACATGCAAGAGGATATATAAGGCAAGTATCAAACATAGAAGCATTTATTAAACATCATAAATTTAAGATATTTTTTTCAGTATAAGGAAATTGCAGCTGTATGTAGCGAATGGTAAAAAATTCATGTGTACTGTACATATACAAGATCTTAAAACTTGACTATGTCATATTTAATACAATAGTTTGTATAACAATATTCAAATATGAAACATTTTAATTTGGGCATCAAAAGACAGCTTTTTCAAAAGCTTGTCAAAGAAATCGAGAAGAAAAATAAGCAAAGGAAAATATTTACTGTAATTTTAACTGATAAATGGAACTCATTTCAGTTAGGAAAATTTCAAAATATGCCTCCTGTATCAAGTACTATATATTTTAAAAATATTTCACTGAAAAGATTATGATTAAAAAAAATCTGTATTTTAATGTGCTAAAAATATTTAAGACTAGCTGGTATACCCGTTTTTCGCACAGGTGAACTGAAAAATTAAACACAGATTGAAGGAAAAAGAAGTTTTTAATGAGTTAATTTTACGTGAATTGCAAATTAAACAAAAAAAAGCTTTTAGCGTAGCTCAGCTAAACAAAAAAAAAAAGGATAGAAATAAAACACCTTTGTTAAATTTAAGTATGTAGATCTAATAGCTGATAAAAAGGATTTTTTTTATTTATAACTCCCCATAACACTCTTGAGGGTCGATTTTTGAAAATAACTTCCTAAGCTGATCTCTGCTCAGCAAAAGTAACACATTGTTAAAAGTTTTGTGTAATGAACGCTTAAAATAGTGTAAATAATTTTTATCTGAAAGTATAATACATTAATATTACTTTCTGTAGTATTTATTTTATGTTAAAATTGTAATATTCGCAAGCAACGTCGTTTCTTAAATTATAATGACGATTCAATGAAAACCATAGCGAAATGTTAACGATAGAGTCAAGTTGGCAAATGCCTAGCTACTTTCATAACTTGAGCTTTATTAGAGCTTTGTAAGACCTGCCGTGTAGGGGTGCAATGCACGTTAACACTTTAACCAGCCGCTTTATGATTTACTGCAGTTTTTTTCATACAATATTTTTTTTTGGATCACTACATTTAAAATTAAGGGATATACATAAACAAAATACTCCACTTTAGAAAATTTAATCCGTTAGAGCTAATAAATTAATTAAATATATTCCACTGTAAAATTAATTATATATACACCGTTCACTTAAAATAAGTAGTCAAATCATTTTCTAATGTCTTCATTAACTTACAAAAACATAACACACTTAAATTTTGACAAACTATTTTTTCCGCTAAAATACTCATCATGGAACCAACCCGTGCTGCCATATATCTTGGAAGAGTGGATTTCAAAGAATATTCCTGCTAAGTATTGGTAGACTATTCCTTCTAAGTTGGTTTAGTGTGGTAGTTAGGAGAAGGGGTGCCAGCTCAAGTGTCGTCCACGTCACTTGACCATGGTTCAAAATTATGTGATCCGTTGCCAAAAGCCCTCGTGTAGCTGAACAGTGCGACATTAATATTCATTCACTCTCACACTCCAAATACAATACAGTAATTATTGCGTTTTTAAGTGTAAAAATAATTATATCTGCCTATTCAATTAAAATTATAGCGTTATAATTAACTACTAACCACAAACAAATTTTGAAAATTTGTCCAAATGATGCAGTGTGAAAGAGAAAGTTTATTTACTTTAAGTACCAGAATCGATAAAAGCATTTATTTTGAAAAAAGATCAATTTCTTACTACTAAATGTGCATAATAAAATCATAAAAAAAACATTAAAATAAAGAGAGATTTATATAGCAACCTCTCCCTTCAAAACTTATTTTTATTCTGAAATAAAAAAAATAGGCATTATGCTGATCAGAGGAATTATTTAGAAGCGAGCACCTTGCGTAGCCAAAACAAAAAGAGTTCTTTCACAAACAAAAGATAGATATATGCTGATGTGGGCTTTTTTGCAGCGCAAGCCAGAATTGCTCGCAGATGAAAGAATTTTTTCCTACTTACTTGACAAATATCGTTATATTTTGGACACTTCATACAATGTCTTTATAAATTATAGTTTATGCTACAAATTATAGCCTATGTGCTATTCTGATGTATAAGCTATATTACTGTAAAGTTTCATTAAAATCCATTCAGTTGTTTCTGCGTGAAAGACCCACAAACATCCTCACAAACTTTCGCATTTATAATATATATTAGATAATATTCTAAGTATACTATTAACATTAAAACAGCAAACATGTTAAATAATTACCTGAGCATTTAAGTGGCCAGCTTGTACAGCCATTTGGATTTGCTGTACTAGATGTCGAAGTTGTGCATTTGTGGTAAACTTAGGATTGCCAATGGGCTGCACATTGTTCTATAAAAAATAGTTTGAATTTTTATTTTTCCAATAGCGGTGAAGATTTTTTTTTAATTGACATAATATTCTTAAGATCAAATTAAGATATAAATTTTTTAAATATAATTAAAGTATTGAAAATTCAAATTGTATTTTGAAAAATTGACACAGCTGGTAAATTACTTCACATTTCTTTAAGAGAATATAAAGCACAAAACATTCATTTTACATACATAATCGTTACACATATGTGTATAAAAAATCTTTTTGTCCTCTTTTATACAACTTCACTCTTACTCTTTTAAGACTATGAGAGTTTGAAATCACAAACATTAGTCTAATAGACTTTATACTATGGTTCAAATAATAACACACAGCGTATAAGCATTACTTATTATTTTACATACTTTTATAACTTAACTGTCCAATATAACAGGAGCTTTTTAAAATAAAGATAGAAATATTTAATCTACAAGCATTCTTAAATGGTAAAAACTATCCAGATATTCATTTTTACCAGATTCATAAGATGAAGAGATTGCTGTTGCTGTTGTTGGTGGTGCAGAAGTTTTTGAATAATGGCAGGAGAAACATTGCTCGTATTCATCTGTTGTGGTTGACTCCCTACCACTCCTGTGGGACCCTACAAATAGAATCAATCATAACTATTATTAGTCTATGCACATAAAACAGTATGTGAATATTTAGAGAAGATCTGAGTACCCAGATACTATTATACATAAGTAATGGTATAGAGAGGGACCATCAAATCAAATGAATCTAATAATTATTGATGTGGTAATAAATTTACTTTTATCTAAATATTTTCCCCCCTTTCTATTGTTAAAAACAAATGGAAAGGGGCGAAAAAACTAGCTATCAGGTATTGCCTGCCAAAAATTGTCTTTCAAAGTCCCCCTTTTGAAATTAACTGGAGATTTCTGTTCCTTAAATGCTACTGGGGCTTGAATTATTACCAACTACTGTGTAATCATCATAAAATCCCCTCTACTATCAAAATACACTTAAAATATTTTCAAAAGCTTCTAGACAAAACTAATAATATGTATGGTGCTGCCAACAAAGTGCAAAGAGACATTTCATTTCTAAAGCACTGAAAAAATAAAGGTAACAAATCTCATTTACAGCATGTAAAAACATTTTAATGAATGAATAATTGAATTAATTTGGATGTTGATATGTTTAATGCATTGTTCCTTAAGAAAACAAGTTTGTAACCTTAAATCCTTTAAGAAATATTTTCTCCTAAAGGTGGGGGGAAAAAATTTAGACAAAACCAGAAATTTTTAAATAAACCATGAATCACTAAGATGGTTACACAGTAAAAACTGAAAGCTAATATTAAAGGAACAGAAAACAAATTGATACCAAAAGTGATACACAAGATATAAAATGAAGAGTATTTATTTAATATAAATATGTTCTCGCTATGCATCTACAAACATTTCAATAGTGGTCAAGTTTTGAAAATCATACTTGACAAAAAGCTTCCCATTTTAAAATGTTACTTTGAATAAGTAAAAATTTATATATCTCATGTACAATGCAGGCTGCTTTTTAGTCATACTACATTAACAGAAGATAGATCCTTTGATTACTTTAGGTTTATACTACATTAACAGAAGATAGATCCTTTGATTACTTTAGGTTTATACTACATTAACAGAAGATAGATCCTTTGATTACTTTAGGTTGTTGTTTGAAATTATGTTGCGTATAGTTGTGGAAATTGTTGTTAGAAGGGTGAAATGCAAAAGATGAATCCATGCTGTGGTCTTCTTCAAAAGGGTTGGCTGGGCGCACCTTACGTCCACCAAAGCTGTCCACCTCCATTGCTCCAGAATTTAAAGCATTAAGTTCCGCTAAAATACATTACAAAAGATTTTAAAAATAAAAAATGCAGAATGATTAAAATTTTGTGAAAATATGTATAAATGTAAGATCTAGGCATAATAAGATAACAAAAAGCCTGAAAAAAGCATAAATTTTATGCAAAAAGTGTTAAAAGTTACGAGGTACGTAATAATATAATTTCAAAATACTGTTACTAGATCCAAGGGTTTTATGCAAAAACAATCACAAAGAAAAATAATCAGTTCTTTAAAAGCTATGCGAATTTATTATCAAAAATCCAATCCTTTCAATACAGGATTCATTGGTGATATTCACAGGGTAAATATCCGAAGGTCTTTACACCTTCAACAGCAATCAAACACAATAACAGTGTTTAAAAAAATACACATAAGTAAAGATTATTCACAAGCACAGCCGAGCTAATCGCTAGTCAAAACAATCCTCACTACTCGCTGGACTCATCGCCGTACCGGTGAGCATCCTTTTTATATGCCACCAATGATTAATACAAAACTGTACTTACCCATTGCTTCATCGATGTTCATGCTGCTATTCCTAAGAGCATTTTCCACATCTTCTTTCTAAAAATATAGCATATTTGAATTATTTGAGTTACATAAAAAAATTATTTAGCAGCTAATACAATTCCATTAATTGCATGTCTTAAAAATTACTTACCAACAAAAATAATCTAGAACCAGTAGTTAAATAGATGAATTTCTTAAGAGTTTAAATTTATGACTATTCCCCATTTAATAACATAAAACATAATTCAGTTTGGATTTAATGTAAGATAGGAAAATTAAATACATAATTAATTACGCAACTTTTAACAATCTTTGCAAGTATACAATCTCTGACCATATTATTATTAATTCTTCCTTAAGTCTAATTACAGATTATCAGTGAGTGAATGTTATTAACATTGCACTTTGAAAGTGCACTAGGGCTACTAGTGAAGGACTTAATAATTTTGGTTCTCCATTAAGAGACGAGGACATGTGAGCTCACTTTTTAAGCTTCCCATGCCATATTAACAAGAGAACTTCAGACAATGGCGATCTTTCACAGGTTGCAAACAGCAAAGGGCAAGAATAAGACGAGCATTAAAAAACTAGCCCAAGAAGGGATTCATTTTTGTCCTAATACCTGCCCAGGAATACAGACCAGCAGGTTGGTGGTTCAGGAATTTCACACTTGCTTCTCATATTAATATATATATTCAATTATATATAATTATGCCCAGGGCAAGTACAGACAGTATTCATACTCACAAACATTGCCAAACAAGAATTCACGTGGTTAATGGCATGGTTATGGTTAATGACACATTTAATTTAAAATAAAAATATTTTCAAATTAATTATAAAAATCATATATGATATATAAAATACTTACACGAAAACCCATTTCTGTGAGAATCCTAAATTGCTTGCTGGCATGGACAATGTCTTTGCACAGAGGTTTACCACCCTTAAAGAAAAATACTTGATAAATCCTGGATTCTGATTAAAATTCATATTAGATATACTAACATCAAAGTCTTATGGACTTGAAAATATACTTAAAAAATATTTGCAGCAGAAAATTAGATGCAATAATTACGACTTCAAATTATCTGATTATGGAAACAATTTGTTCATTCTGTTCATTGCAAATTTAATGATAATGATATTTCAGACATTCGATTACATTGAAAGAAAATGTCTCTTTACAGTCATCAACAATAGAAAATTTAGTTTTCGTTAATTCACATTCCTGCAAAAAATCTCCAAAATAACAAATGATTTTCTACAAGTGCAAGAATTATAATGTAGGACTGTAGACTCCTGTTTTAAAATTTTTCATACTAAAAAAGATTTTTAAGACGCATATTTAGTTTTCAAATGTATAATATTAAGTCATTAAATGATAAATCTTGACAGTTAAAAAATTATAAAACAGAAAGTGACTTTAAAAGATAAAGCATGTAAATAGAAAATATATAAAGCACATGCCATTCGTATAATCTAAAGGACAATATTAAACATATTTCGGTATTTTCAAAGATTTAGGTTTAATTACAGTAAAACCAACTGGCCTACGATTGACGCTTGCGAAAGAAACCTATAGCCCTAGTGATATGCATATTTTTGCGTCCTGAAAGGTTTAAGGGGATACTAGCATAAAACCTTTTATGTGTATAAACTTTTCATCATAAAAATTAGCAATTTAAGATTTCTTTTACAATGAATTTTTACTGAACTTGGTTGGTATTTATGATCATAATATTCCATTAACAATTCAATATTTTTAAAATTCATAGAGAAATAAGACTGCATAATTTGTTTAAATTTGAAAATTTACATAATAAATTGGAAATATATTTTAGATATTAGTAGAAAATAGATAACAAAGAAATTCCTGCTCCAAAACATATCTACTGAGTAATAAGCACTGAACAGTCAACATTTAAAAGATTTAATTAAAGCAAAATATTATTTTGGGTTAAATAACAAAAGAGAGGAGAGATAGCAATTTTGTTATATGCAACATTTGGAAATACAGAATAAATATACTCTACCTGTTTTGCAGGCCCAAGCCATGAACTCGTATCTACTTGCCCATCAGCCCAATTTGAATTGGTTTTGGGCTTAGCTCCCCAACAGACAGAGCTATTAGGGTCATTCCACCCAACATATTGTCCACTCTTCAATGGGTCTTCATTCCAGTTACCCATAGCAGAGGGCATTTCTTGATAAGTGGAATTGCGACCAGTAGGTGGGGGCTTATTCCAGCTCGTATCTCCTCCCTTCCCAGGCAGACGCAACATTCCGGGCATTCCATTTGGTCCGATAGGCTTAGCAGCTGGCATGTCTTTCCAGTGGGACACTTTTCCTTGACGTTGGGGATTGCCCCAACCTGAAGTGCCATCATCGTAATTGCCTGCAGTTGAGCGACGTAGGGGTGGTGGTGATGGGGGTTCCCATCCAGAAGGCGGAACCTCTTTTTTCGGTGTTGCTGCTGGTGACCAATTGTTGAGGGAGCGGTTGCGTGAAGACCAAGATGCACTACTTTCAGATCCATCTTTTTCATAAAAATAACATCACATACATAGTTAAAATGCTATTAAAAAAATTTAGTAAATTTGAATTAATCGAAAAAAATGAATACTTATATGTCTGCTCTGAAAAACTGTTGTATTTAGCAACACCCCCCCTACAGTTCATTTAAATGGGATCAGAACACTTGGATCAAGATCAAAACATCTTGGCCCAATAATATATTTATTTAAAGAATAATTGTAAAAATGATAATTTTTTTAAACACTTATTGCAACAGTTTTAAAATTAAAAATTAGTTGTGAAGGTATTGAAAAAAGCATTAAAAATTTCCAAAAGTTAATCATTTTTTAACTAGACTTTTCACTAATGAAAACTAGTGTTACAAACTGCACTCTTTCTAAAAATTACTTTAACTTTCATTGGCTAAAAAAAAACCCTGTTACAGTAATTATCTTTCTAGTAATATAGAATATCTAATCAAAGCTATGAGCTGATTGCAACCAAGATATAAAAAAAAAGTATTGTATTCATTCGAATTTAAACCCCACTTTTTTGTTAATGGTTCTAAAATTCAAGTGCGGCTTAGAATCGAAGGCGGAAAAATTTGTTGGATGGGGGAAATCGCATATGATACAAAAGGTTACAAATTCATGCATATATTTAAAATTTTTATTACTGCAAAATAAACAATTCACTTCTTATAAGTTATTTAAAAATTTTTGATTTCATAAATATTGGATATGTATTTTTTGTTTTTTGATAAACCATTTTACACTACTTTATTTTTTCACAGAAACATGTTGAGAATTTGGGATGCAGCTTAGATTCAAATGAATACAGCAATAAAAAAAATATAGACTGGACAGCTTCAACACAGATAACAAGGAAATGAACCCAATAATACAAATGAATTGCATGATACAAATTCTGATTTACTGTTAAATTCCAAATAAAAAATATTTCTAATAAAGATAGCCAACCTTGTAAACAAATATGAAACATGTAATTGTGCATTTCATTTTAATTCAATTACCTCCCCATTGAGCCTGACTGCTGTTCCAATACTTTTCTTGTGGTGTAGTAGAACCTCCCCACATGCTACTTGCAGTGCTGCTATTGTTGGCACTTGAATTATCTGGCCAGTGTGTTGGATTAGGCATGGCCCCATTGTTCCATTGTGATCCTTGCTCCTCTTCTCCCCAGTGCCCACCAATATTGGTGGCAGGGGTGTGGCCCCAAGGGGGAGGAGGGGCAGTGGCAGGAGCAGTAGGAGTAGCAGTACCCTTGTGGACACGCAGGTTGCTTTCCCAGATCTCTGTTCCATTGTTGGGGGCCCTCCAGGTGGTGCTGTCTTTTGTCCCATCCTGAGGCAAAGATTCGTCCACTTCCCAAGGAGTGTCCTGGTTAACATTCTGCAACACATACAATCACAAGGATAAAATTATACACTTGGTCATAAAAATTAATAATCTAAGTTCTGAAAATATATATTTTTATTTAGGATTGAAACATCAGATATATATGACCACTGGCATTAAGTAAAAAAAAAAAAAATGCATTCTTATTTGTCTCTCTTCCTACTTTCAATTTCAAAACCACTATTTATATCAAATAAAGAAAGAAAAAAAAGAGCTCTGCAGCATATAATATTGTAACATTGCTAATATAATACTGCTATGGAGAGCCATTGGTAGGCTAGAAACTGGACAGTCAGAAGCAGAAGTTGCTCATTGGCTAAGAGTGTCCATACGGTAGTCTTCAGATCATGACAAACTTTCAGACATCAATACGATTTCTAATAGGACTGGACGAGGTTGTCCATGAGTGTGACAACACCTACAGGTATTGTAATTAACCCATTTTACCCCAATTTATTTATTTTGTTTAAATTTGAGAAGAATTATATTTTCTAAAGTTAGTTAAACTTAAACTAAATATAACACAATTTATATATTTTATATAAAAAATCTGACCCGTCCTCTAAATAGGGGGGGATAAAATTTGCACTTACATGTTTTAGTGTTCTCTTCAATGACGAAAAGCTCTTTCTGAGTATACTTTATTTGAAAAATACTTCCTTGCTCAGAAAATATTTCACTTTTCAGTTAAATTTTACTCTAATTTTGGTGGAAAAGTCCAAAACAAGCCTAAAAAAGTGTTTTGTCACATTTGCCACAATACGTTTTTGGCTCTCCTCTGCAGCCCTTTTTGACAAAGACGTTTTTCTCACTTTAGTAAAAAATGAACAACACTATCTTTACAGATGTCTTCTTTTGCAAAAGAAAGTACAGTCAAGATCCTAGGTCTACCTTTGTTCTTATCACAGTTTTTTTTTTAGATAGTGTTGTTACAGTTTTTTGGAACTCCTTCAAGTTTAGCACTTCATCTTTGTTGAGAATTTTATGAATTATCCAGGCGTTTACCATAGCCATATCCAGTGAACGTATTAAAATGTGGCCAGTACCACTTTTTTTCACGAATTTTAATCGAATTAAGCCCAGTAAACCAGTCGTAGTGATCCACATCACCCATATGTTTATTGTAAGAATTTATCAAAGTTGGCATTTCCACGTTAATTTTAACTTTGTGTACTCTTACTTGCTCTTCACATCAAAGAATGGTTCATTTGTGCTGAAATTTGTAGCAACAGTGACAGTACTATTGACATTTGATTGCACGAGGAAGATCGGGAGTTCCCGTCTAATGCAAAATCAGACGAGTCTCTTCTTTTCCCCCGCATAGACCTAGATTCTTCTAAAGGGTACTCATGAATTACCCAATTTACTTGTATGATTCCTGTAGCTCGAAAACCCTGTTCACCAAAACTTTCCAAAAGATCAATAACAGTAAAAAAGTTATCAAAATATAAAGTGTAACTTGAAGGGTTCATAAAATTGTCCATTAGTTTCATCACAACCCGTGTACCAAGAGGAGAATCATTTCTTGCATCACACATTCTTTACCACAATAGAGAGAAAAACTGTAGCAATATCCCTCGCTTCCACAGAGAGCCCAAAGTTTATATCCAAAACATATTGGCTTGCCTTGGATATGTTTCAGTTTATTCCTACCGTAATACATGATTATCATTCCATCAATGCTTATATTTGCAGAAAAGTGTCCAAATTTCATAAAATTATTACTGAGTGTGGCAAACAAAGGCTTTACTTTGAAGGATTGATCCTGGGAATCCTTACTTATAGTTCCATTGTCCACAAAGTATAAATAAGATTTCAACTTTTTGGAAGCAGTTTCGTGATATGGCATTTTTCACAATGGTAATAATGCCAAGGTCTTCAGCTTCTGCCCAATAATCACGTTCACAGGTATTTGAATGATAATCAGTTAGAAGCAAAATTCCTATAAAAACATGTATTTTGTCAGCAGTGGAATCAAGTTGGTTTTTTTTTTTACACCTCTGCTGCACATCTGTTTTTTTACAATAAAATCATAAACTTCACCGAAATAAAACTGCTCAAAAAACTCTGTGGAAGTTTTATCTTTCAATGCAGTTTCCATCTGCTTGAGAAAGTCACTTGTAGTTGGTTCCGCCTGTGTTTCCTATTTTGTATAAAACAGCGATTTATTTTTTATCCAAAATGACTGGATAAAACAAATTAAAAATTAACATTTTTTCTGCTCTTCGTTGTCGAACAAATAGAGCTTGTGGATTGATTCAGGATGGAAATTATCTCCAGTTCTAACCTCCAAACACCCAGGAACATCATTTACAATAATCTCACCAGTATTTACTTCATTCTCACCACCTTCAATTTCAACATCGCTCTCACCTGAATCTAAACTATTTAATAATTCTACTGCTTCCTCTTACTTAAGAAACCTTTACACTGACATAACGAAGCAGCTGTGAAACACTAAAAAGGAAATTATTATTTTTACTATTCATTATAAAGAGAGAGTGCGTCAATTGCATGCGGATCGTCCCACAGTCCTATTTAGAGGACAGTTCTGCACCCTAAAATGCAATGAATAAGCAAAATCTTCAGGTTTGTAAGACACAATTCACACTAGAAGAAACTAACACATATTTCTACATGTTCCAACAGTCAAAATAGTCGCAACATACAAATGATGATTTCCACATAATATTATCCTCTAAATAGGACAGTGGAATAAAATAGGTTAAAAATTCTTTAAGTAATGAAAAATTCCAGAATTGATGACACTATGATAAATAATAGTTTTTATTTTGAAAGATCAGAACAAACTAACAAAAAATTTTTTTCATATTAAATTATTATAAAATAATTAAAATAATTTACGGAACAACATTAAGAGAAAAACAGCCAGTGAGTATTTATGTTACCGGCAAAGTATGAAATGCCTGACGTTTTTAGGCAAATTATGAAATATGAGATTTTATATTTTGCATAGGCATTCTACAGAATGACCAAAACTGTTTAATAAGGATGAAATAAGGTCAAGATAAGGCTATTATATCAATGATGTACATTTCTAAAAAATACAAATGTTATTCTGACAATAATGAAAGCGCCATTAAAAAATTATTCAAAATATGTAAAGGAAAAATTACCGTAAAATCCTGCGTATAATGCCCACCCATACTTTCACAAGATGCCTTTTTTAATTTTCAGGTATGTTCGCCGTATATAACGTGCACCCTGCATTTTAAGACATCTGAAATTTTAGAATACAACTTTCTTATGTTTTGAAGTCATTTATTTGAGATTTTATGCCAGATTTTGCAAATAATAGTATATTTCCAGAACCATAACTCTTTTAGTTCATAAAGTATATAACTTCTTTTAAATAAACAGTATTTCTATATGTGTAAACGTAAAATTTTTTTTATGCTCTCATCTCTCTTATTTTTAAAGCTATCGTTTTTATACCCGGCGTATAACGCACACCCTTATATTTCAATTTCATTTTTTGTGTTCAAAGTGGCCGTTATATGCTGGATTTTAAAGTAAGTTGTATCAAACAAAATTTATGTCTTTCTTTTAGAAAGGAAACAAAATTTTCAAATAAAAGATAACTTAAATTACAACTGACAGAAGAGGAATTTCATGGTCAGGTATATCTTTAACCCTTTGATGGTCATGAACGAGCTCAGCTCGCAATCGAGTAGTGCTTCTGAATGCGCGCAAACGAATTCAGCTCGGGCGCAAGATTTCGACCGAAATGGGTATAAACGAGTTCTACTCGCGTAGTTAAACCTTTCCCCAAAGGGCGCTGACGAGATGGACTCGTTCAAGGTCATTATTCTGCATTGATTAGATTACAAACGAATCCTACTCGCGAAATTTAGTTAGTTTTACTGTCTACAGATGGCAGTACGGGTTCCATGAATTTTTCTTCATAATGAAGGTTCTTTTTTTGCGTATTTTGGCCCGTTTTTTAGACTGTAAAGTAAAATGGCTCAAAAGCGAAAATTAGATTATTATGATGATGATTTTTTGATTTCGATACAGAAAGCTTATCAAGTTTTGAGTCTGATGAAGACTTTGTTCACAGCATATCAAGCTCAGAAGACGATACAAGCGATGCGGAAAATTTTTCGATTGTTCGACAGTGGTGTAAAATTGATTCAAATTCTCCCGCTTCTAGCCGATTTAGTTTTACTGGTGATGTGGTTACTATTTAATAATTATCTTTTATTCATTATTTTAAAGTACCTAAAAACTGTTATTTGTGTACTACAAATACTTTAAGAAACCTTCAAGATGCATCAGGCGAGCTATCTACGGCATCGCCGTAGAAGGGTGACATTTTCGGAAGAACGGCGGGGGAAAACAGCTGCCACTTTCAACTACTGCTTACTCGTAATACTGCGCGAATTAACTAAACGAAAACTGCTCATTTCCCTAACCGTCAAAGGGTTAATTCTAAGCAAGTTCTTAGGGCATAAAGAAACAGGATAGAGTTCAATTACATAGATTTACAGCTTTATAACGCATTAATTTTGCACCAATTAAAAATTTCTTAACATAAAAATAAGCAGCATAAAATATAACAATTTCTTTAACAAATTTTTTTATAACTAGAAATTGTACATATATTATGTTTTTTAAACATATTTATTAAAATAAAAAATAGACAACGTAAAATATAAGTATTTCTCTTCATTACAGTTAAATAGAAAGGTAAATGAAACTTTTAATGTGAACCTGGGGTGCTGCTTCTCTCTACTTTCCTATCGCAAAGAATGTGGTATAATTTGTGACTTTCATTTTGACACATGATTCTGAGAATTAAGTTGTTAAAAAATTTCTTTGCGGACTCGAAATATTTTTCATATGAAGAAAGATATTTTACTTAGATATGTATAACTAAAAGCGGAAAAGCCGAATAGATATGCAATTTTCCCTCTTCAAACAATTAAATATCTCTAGCTATGGCATTCAATAATTTACAAAAAAAAAAGGCAGTAAATTTACCTTTAGAGTTATCTTTCATATTTTTCATAATTCCTTATTTATTCATAATTTTAGAGATGTTTGCTAAAGGTCAATTACAAATTTATGAAATTCCATCCATTCAAAAATTGACAAATTTGTTGCATAGTGATTAGTGACACTGATAATTGTACCGTATGCCATAGGCTGCCTACTCTTGCTATAGATCACGAGTCCTTCTCCAACAATACAGCTTGCTTCTTCACTATCATGCAGCACAGGAAAACACCAATTTTTTGTTAAGCAAGTTTAAGTAAAATTGAGTATTTTGACACTCCCGAACAAACCAGAATGTGCAACTGACAAATTCTGAAACTGAGGCATGAGTTAAAAGTCTTGTGCCTTGCCACACAATATTCGAAACGAATTAAAGAAGTATTTCATACTTTTCCAGTTTCTCATTAGGCATTCTATAGAATGTCTAGGCAATGTGTGAAATAAGAATCATTTCATACATTGCCGGCTAGTTTTAGGCATTCTATAAAATGTCGGATTTCATACTTTGCCGGTAACATATACACAAAGTACATATTTAACAAGTGAAGATGGCATCATTAAATGAAGTCATCTGCAGTGCAAAAGAAAATAAGCATATTCATCATACTAAATTGAATGAATATGCAAATATTTAAAAAATTGAATTATGCTGCTTACATGTTTATATTTTAAAATAGCAAAGAATGATGTGGTCTTTCCCAACAACTGTGTGGCATTAAATGCATGGTGCCATAGAGGTATAACTGTTAGACAGCTGTCTCAAAATCTTGCTGCTGCATCCGGAACAATGGCTATCGAGAGGCATGTAGAGTCTACTCATTGAAAGGGACCTTTATGCCAAGAAATCGGCGTGTGTTCTCCTTATGCAGTTTCCCATGAGAGCCTGTCTATCTTGGACAAATCAAAATTAGCTCCATGCCCTCTTCAGTGACAAATCATAATCCAATACACAAAGCAATTATCAATGACTTTCCATTGGAGAAAACCAAAGAAACAACTTAAGGCCTGTGTCAAGTCAAAAGGTGATATATGTACTTGAATAAAAGGTGCAATATATTTTATTTAGAAGTAAATTAAAACCTTAATGAAATTTAAAGCTAAATCCCTTCAAAGTTTTTTTTTATTTTAACTATTTTATAATTATATCAGAATTTAAGCCACAATTCGGTAAGAAGGTTAGATGGTAAATACAATATAGTACTTTACACAAGTTGAGAGGTAGATGCTTTAAATTTATTTTCAAAGAACAGCAGAAATCCAATAAGATTAATGGCAATATGTCTGTATATGCTCACAAGCCATGATAGTTGCTCCAAGATCCATGCGAAAACACTCGATCTTACCATTTGATAGTGGATGATAGGAGGCTAAGAAAATTCTGTCACTACCTAGAACATTCGTGAGCTTTTGGAAAAGATTTACTTGAAATTTGTTCCACAATCCGAAGTAATGGAAAATGGTGTGCTGAATTGAGAAAACCATCTGTGAGTTGTGGTTTCCACTGACATATCACACACAGAGGCATAGCTCAGTTCACAATTGCATGTTTTGGTAAACATGAATATCACCCACGTTTACCAAAACATGATGATGTTGACAGTGAAAACATGGGGAGGGGGATAACTAGTGCCTCAAGTTCGTGATGTCTATACTTGTTAAAAGAAGGTAATTTTACGAGAGGTCAAACAATTGCTGCCTTGGTATTAGCCTTTAATAATCAGTAGCTGTACTAGGAACTTACATTTTGCCCCCATCCTTGACTAAAAGCTGCTTTCTTTCTAAATTCTTGGGCATCTTGTTCAGCTCTATCTCTGGGATTGGCTGGACCCTCTTGAGGTGTCTCTCCCGACAAACCTTTACCAGCTGCTTGGGCCCAAGAGGGTGCTTGGGATGGTTTGGTAGGAGTTTCTGAAACATGATAGTATGTAAAACATGTACAAAATATAAAAAATGCACATACAAAAATACCATAAACATCCTTAAGGGGACAATTTCATATTTTATTCAATCTTTTTAAAAATGTATGGCATTCATTGTTTTGATATTTAGTTAAAAATAAGAAATAAATGCAGAATTTATACATATGTGTGTGTGCATTAACTTAATATTTACTTAAAAATCTAATCTTGCATATTTTTAGCTATATCATAATTATGAATACCTTATTTTGAAAAATACATTTTGTACAAAATGACTAAGAGCTGTATTTTTACAGATTTGTGATTCCTCATTAAATAGATTAGACCTTGAATTTTTTGATAGGTTTATTCACAATTCATAGAATACCTTAACAGCTTACTAGTGCCTCACTGAGCGAATGAAACTTCCTTAAACCCACTTACATAATTTCCAAAAATACCTTTTTTCATTTGAACATATTACATATTTTTCCTGATTCATTTCTCCATTTCCCCCTGGATTTGAATATAAAAAAGGAATAGTTCTCTCTTACTTGCCTGGAACTTGAGCAGAAAAAAAAAACAATTCTTTCATTAGAATTACCAAAATAAATGATGATTTGATCAATGTCAAGAATTTTTAATTGCCATGACAACAGCATTTCGATTTTTTAAATTAATACATCTTTAGATTAGATTACATACACACTATACATATTATGAAAAAAATATTAAATAACTGGCGAAGAAGAAAAATTGGCAAGAGATATCTGACCTTCATTCATAAAAAAAATATTTGTATATTTAGAAACGATCTCCAAATACATTTATTTTCTTTAAAATAATCTCTTAGGTTACCAAGCATTTCTAACAATTGTTCCATTATCAGAAGCAGCATTAAAAGCTTCCCAAGATGGCAAGTAGCTAGTCTGTTGCGAAATTCTAAATCTCTACAAAATTAGAAGAATGGAATACTGAATCCCAAATCCTCTGTCAGAAATAAATAAGTCTTAATGCTAATCTTGTTTGCACACAAGTTCCCTAATTGTGATTTGACGATCTTGTACCATTAGACTGCTCTTTTAATCAACAACTAGCTGCATGGCCCGGCGTTGCACGGGCTATCTCTACTTTTATAAATTTTCCCTTTCTTTCACAAAATCAGAGCTTCTAATACTCATTTTCAAAATGACTTCCCCCCTCCACCACTTAGCCCAGTGTAGCTCGGGCTTTCTATTTTCCTCGCGACACCAGTATTTCTGTTGTTCTGCATTAGAATTTTAAAAATTATTAATGTGAAGCAATAATAAAAAGAAAACGATTCTGATGCTAAGAGTAAAGCTTTAAAAAGTTGCATAATGCGAAATTGAAAGTTTCTGCCTCCTCAGTTTCGAACCTGAGAACTGCCGTTTCATAAAGCGCAGTCGATTTAACAATCACGCTATCGGTTCTTTCGGGGAGTATTGAATTGAGCTTTAAAATAAAGGTAGATTTTTTTTTAATATATCATTTGGTTATTCGTTAAAGTAAAAGATTTTTTTTCAGGCTTCATTTTTATGTTAATGCTTTCAAACTTCATATAAATAATAGACGATGTACTTTTTAATTAACAAAGAATTCCTTTAGTAATGAGAAATAATCCTTTTGAAAAAACATACATTTATTAAAATCAAATTTCTATAAGTAATTAATAAAAGAAAAATTTACAGATAGCTATTGAAACGACTGCTTTTGTAATCAAAAAGTATGAAACAAAAATAAAGAATGTAATTAGAATTAATTATTACTGACATTTTAGGCAATTTTTTTTGTTTAATTTTGCAGCCACCGGAAACTCAAAAGTACATTTTTTAAAGAAAAGAATAGTTTATGTATGGAACAGAAAATTTCAAAATTATTAGATTGTTTTAAAAGCCTCTGAAAAAAAAAAGAAGTTCCGAAAATATTTTAAAAAATTGTAAAATAATTAAATTGAAAGATGTTCTTTTTTAATCGTAATTTTTAAGATATTTTATCAATCTTTGTACAGATTACGTGTAATATTGTTCTACACGCAGAAAAAAAAGAAAAGCATGAACTTTTTTTAGTGTAAAATATTTAATATCGTTTTAACTCATTGGAATATAAATGGTCAAAACGGATTCCTCGGATCATTCCCTAAATTTTGATTCCTTCTGCTAGTTTCTGCGTCTTGTGGTTCTTGAGAAAATTGGGATATATACCTACATAGATACGTTTGTTTACCTACGAATTTTAATATATAAAATGATCTTGTTTCTTGATGTTGAAAGCCTACTAGAGCCTGTTTCATTCCATACTGCTAAGCAACAATCTTCAAAGCAGTTATAACCAACTTAGTGTGTCCTCTGCTTCATCCCCAAGCTTTACATTAAATTTAATGCAGTAACATAGTTCAAATCTTTGACAGTTATTAAGAAAATCTTTTGGAATCTAATATACGACAACTGTTTTATGACCTATTTACAATCATGTCCAAAATAAAGGTCACAAACTTAAAATCTGTGAAAACTATACCCCCATGTTGTCATGAAATTTGGCACAGACATATTATAATCTGAAAAAGAATATAGCAACATAATGTGGAAAATATTTTCTTTGAACTAGGATAAAGGGGGTATAAAAAATTGTGAAATCATGAATCAGAAATGAAGCATTTAACTCTAGAAAAGTCTAATATGGAGTGTGACCACAGTGCTTTAGTATACAAGTCTCACAACAAGCTATCACAATGTTTACGAGGATGTCAATAAATATTTGTGGCAACACAAAGCCCACACACACACACACATTCTTCTGACAGCACAACTTAACTCCTAGGAGGTCCTGAGAGGAAAGCTACACTGAGAAATGGCTCTTTTTAGATCATTCAAAACATGTTCAATAGGACTTATATCCAGAGATCTTGGGATTAATCCATATGATAAATATCCTCATGAAATTCATCAGCAATGTCAGCTCTGTGTGGCCGTGCATTATTGTCTATTAAAATGTAGTCTGGGCCCATAACACACAGAACATCACATAGGCTTCAAGGACATCATTCCTATAGCACTGTGAGTTGACAGAACCTGCATTTAAGACATACAGGGGTGTATGACTGCTCAACATTATGCCACCCCACACAAGGATTCCTTTGCCACCAAATCTTTCCGGATTTGAAATGTAGGAGGGATGAAAACTAGCTTCACATTTTCTCCAGATGAAGACTCGGACCAGAATAATTTTGTCTGATGAATCGCTACTCATCACTGTAAAGAACACATTCCCATTCTTATGGTGTCCATGGTGTTTTGGGTTACAAAGTAACCAATCTTTCCTGTTGGATATAGTCAAAGGGTCACATAAAACTGGATGCTGGGCATAAAGATTCATCTCAATACTAGCCAAACTCTTAAGTAGACTGAATAAAACACTGAAACTATTGACCATCCATCATCATATCTCCCCAAACACAAAAGTATTTTGAAGCATTGCAAATATGCATGTGTTAATATATAAGCTGAATGTAGTTAAAATTCAATCTCCATTTATTTACATTACACTCTCTCATATCCCTACATGATCCCTGCTTCCCTTTTAAAGTAAAATACCAAAAATAAAAGACAGCACTGAAATGGAAGTCAACAATTTTCAAATCTCAAAACATTCCATTTTAACAGTATTGCTTCTAGAGGCAAGAATATTAATTAAATGTTCCATCTAAGAATTCATAAGTGGTACAAAAAGGGTTAAATAGTAAAATCAAACATTTATGACTTGATACTTCAACACACCTCATACATATTACCCGCATGAATGAGTGAATATTAATGTTGCACTATTCAGTTACTCAAGGGCTTTTGTGACTGACCTCGTAATTTTGAGCCACGGTCAAGTGACAAGGATGACACCTAAGCTGGCAACCCCCCAACCACAGGAGGACAATTGAGTCTCGACATATTTAACGTGCATCTACCCCCTCTGGACTGCAGGTTTTCAGGGATACTAAGCTCCAACTCATGACAAATCAACCACAAGTCTGTTACCCTGACCACACATATTTCCACACTCACTTTTTTGCTACATAAGTGGCATTAATAAACATTTTAACTCTCGAATACCCAAAATATCTTTTAAAATTAAGTGCATAATTCAAATGGTCAAAATAAATTAAAAAATTAAAGTCCTACCAGCATTAGATCCTCCGCTTATGTCTGAGGTGGGTGCCCTGCTGGACCAAGCCCCTGTGCTGCTAGGTCCCTGATTTCCACTCCAGTTACCCACCAGAGAGCTCTCTCCTCCTCCTAAGAGTCCCATACGGGGCATGGGAGGCCGTGCTGCCTTTTCCTCGACTCCTCCTGTAGCCCCAAGAAGGCCTGTGAAATTGTCATGATCCATGCTTTCATCTTTGCCTCCTCGTGCAGTTTTGCCTTCTGACCAACTGCCGCCATTCTGCCACCCAACATAGGGGGAATCTGAGTTTCCATTCTCTCCTTCTGAACTGAAACCATAGGAAGGGTTATTGCGGTAGGCTGTGGGGAAGCCACCATGACTAGATGCAGAGTCACCAAAACGAGACGTAGTGTCCATCTTATGCACTGTTGCCTGCATCTAGAAAGAGTCTCTGTTTGAAAGACGTTGATTGTACCTGCGTCTGGTGCAGGGCATGGAAGAACCAGAAATAGAGAAGAAGTGTAGCACACCTGCCACACCACAAATTTGAGCTTATTTATCACAGACTGACAGTATAGGGCACTAGTAACAGCTCACCTTAAGAGAAAGCTGAAACAGACATATTAACATAAATGAAACATGTTTAAACATATATTTAAACATAAGAAAGAAGGCACATGAGGAAATAGAAGTTATAAAAATTAAAAGGAACTCTGTAAGTAGTCGTGATTAAGAGGACTACATCACAAATTTAATAAAAAAATTACATTCCTTTTAAAACTACCCACTGTTCACTGTTTTGAAATTCATTCTGTGAATGTAAATTTGTGGTGAAATTCATGTAAAACAGTTTCTCAGAATGTCAAAATTCCTTGCAGCTTTCAAATGTTTTCTCATTTAAATTAAAATCTTTAAAAATTGACTGTTTTATTCCCATCTAACTTTTAGTAATTGAAAATATAAAACAAAGATATATACAACCATTCCATCTTAAAATTTAAAGGATTTTTTCAAAACAATTTTATCATGAATTGATTGAATGTTAATATAGCAATGAAGTTAACATAAAGGCTAATTATTAGTGACAAATTTTGATACAAAAAATTATGATCAAATGGCAAAGGTGACAGCTCTACAAATTTGCACACCACACCAATAGCAGCTGAAGCATGCTAAATTTTAATATATTTAGCATGCATTAGCCCCTCTACATAGTGGGTTTTAGTGATTTCAAGACAAACCTTTGACTCAAAGGCAATGCAAGTTACAAGTTCGCGACTACAATTACCATGAAAGTTTGTTATTGAAGTATTATAAAGCACTAGTAATAAAAGTATACACAAGTCAATTTCCTTCATATATTATAATAACTAGCAAACAAATACAGATAAAAGTTTAAATTCTTTCGAATTAGAGCAGTATGAACAAATTTTTACATCTTAATAGACTGAACAAAAAAAAAATTTTTAAATTGTTTAAATCTAAACAGAATAAGTCTCTACAAGGAGAGATTTCTCATAATACTTTAATAAACCCATTCTGAAGAAATGTTGCATGAAATAACATAAAGGCATAATATAATTGAAAGAAAATGAAATAGTTCAGCAACAATAATGTTAACATGCGAGGTTCAAATTATCTTCAAAAAATAAACTTACTGTACAACATTAAATAAGTTAGATGACTGCTTATCACTAGTTCCACGAAATTGCACTTAATCCCACTCAGGTACCTGAAAAAAAAACTGAAATTAGAACACATTTTAAGAAATGTTCTTACTTTAACAATAATGGTGATATTTAAGTAAAATATCCTTTATTTATGCATTCAATGACACACACTTTTGAATAAATTAATGCTCACAAGATGATAAATCTCTAACACAAGCAGTTTAAAATGTCCAAAAAATTCTGATTATGCTTTCATATCTTATTCATGCATGAAAATAAAAAATAGCTAATTGAAATGGCTAATAACAAATGTCTCAAATTTAAATATCAAGAATAGGATTTGGATCATTTATCACACATGTGAATTTTTAAGGTATTACAATACTGATGTATTATTCTATTGTCCAATTTCATTAAATCAAAAGACATCACCAAATGCAACAATTGCTTGTCATTTCATCAAAAATATCAAGTGACATTTTGTTGCAAACTGAATTCCCCCCAATTTTAAAACTTTAT